>JAOSBN010016526.1:0-17773 GCA_027563595.1 Erythroxylum suave | reverse complement strand
CATAGAAGGAAAAACATAGACGAAGTGAAAAGGCAAAAGATACATCTTCCTTTATAAGGACCATAACTTTCAGCTCAAATGTCCAAAAAATTTGATGCTATATATCATTGAAAAGCTAAAAGAAAGATATACAACTTTATAGAAGGAACATTTGCCTAAATCAGCCTAGATAAATTCAGATTTTCCCTCAAATATAAAACATGAATTTTTTTTTTTTTACATTCATCCCCCAATGTACTACACCGAGTTCTCAACTTCATGACAAATTTTGAGATTCTTACAGACATAATTTAAATTCTATGTCTTCATAAGAAATGTATCCATATGTTTCTAATTTAATACAAAAGAAGAATCATCTCATTTGGATAACTAGAGAAAAAGTTATAGCTAACAGACTGAAGCACACTTAGTGCACATTTTTCCATATCAACCACCACTTTTGTTTCCAAAACTTTCCATATCACAACTCCTTCCAAGATCACCCTTTCAACTCCCTCTACTTCTCATTTCCAATCAAAAAAATCACATTTAAAACAATCATATCCGAATGTTGTCAATGAATGCATGTACACTTATTTTTGTATGTGCGAAGATTCAAATTCACATGTATGTATGCTGACATGTTACTGGGCATGAAATGCAAACTTTTCTAGCTCTCAAATTGCTATCTCTCTCCATTATTGAAATCTGGGTTCTAACCCTTAATATGGGGATGAGATGTTACAAAGACTCCTCATAACACTAGCTCCAGGTCATTTGTCATCGTCCAACAAGAATTTGTAAGTGTAACGTTTTCAATTTATGATTCTATTTCTTAATAAAATAAATTCTAATTGTTTATAATTTTTTAAATTCATATTGCAGAGCCAAACACAACTCTAGGGACAAGAGTTTGATAGGATCACACTGAACAAGCTAACACACTACAAGGAAGGTAAAGGTTGGACATCTACAGAGGCACAAAGTAATTATGTAAATACAAACAAATTAATATTACAAGTTATTTTTCTATGTATTATTAAGTAATAATTTTTTATTTAACCTAATTTTGTACTTTAAATTATAGTACAAGATGCAAGAGTTGTTGCAGATGTCATTGTCTAATAGGAATGAGCCCAATGTTGATGACATTTGCAGCAACGTCTTTGGTATAAGATCAAGCTATATCAAAGGTCTTGGATATAACCCTAAGCCTGTTGGTCCTTCTTCATCATGACTGGCATATGTGATGACGCTTCAAAAGGAGAACCAACAACTAAAGACCAAGTTACAATGTATGGAAGAGAAGTTAGATCGTAATGTAAAAGAAGTTAATAAGCTTAAGAAGATGGTCAAATAATTACTAGGTTCTGTATACGTTTGTAGTAGTGACTCAGATGGGGACTCTTAATTTGTAAATGATGTGTAAATATTTTTTATATAAAATGCATTCCATTTTATTTGTTTATTTTTATTTTAATTTATTATTATTTAAAAAATATGTCACCAACATTAATTATAAAATATAACTAACTTATATTTCAAACTGTCTTAAAATTGTAATAAATTAAAATAAATTTGTTTTTTACAATTTTTGTAATATTTCAATTAAAATTAAAATTTTGTCACTAAATAATATTAGCTACCAAAACAAATTTGCCAAAAAAAGTTATTACCTACGTTTATAAGAACATCTCTAAAAAAATTTACCTATAATAACAAATTAGTAGCTAAAACTATTCTGCTACAAAAACAGAATAATCAACAAAAACTATTAGCTACCAAAATTAAATCATCACAAAACATTTTTACCTACTCTAACAACATTTCCCTACAACAAACAATTAGCAGCTAAAATTATTCTGCTACCAAAAAGAAATTGTCACTAAAAATAATTACCTACGATTACAATTTAGTAAGGAAAAAATTTTAGCTATAAAATAGAAACGTCACAAAGCATTATTTACAATGTTCTTTATTCTCATTGGTTATATGTTTTATCAACAAATTGTTTGTGTCAAAAAAAGGGTTTGTTGATGATTTTAGTGAAACGTCGAGGATGTTGTTTTGCTATTAGGATTCAGTGACGATTGGGGCGATGATTTTTTTGTCGTAAATTTAGTGACATTTATTTTCTTCACTAATGTGGTGTTTGTTGTAGTGAGAAGTCTCATATGATCACCAATCTTTAAGATAGTGTTATGTTGTTGCTCTAAAAAAGGAAAATTGATCATAACATATTTATATCAAAAAAATGAACTCCAAGTTCATAAAAAATGAAAGTAAACATAAGACAATTTAAGAGCTTATAGAAATTCATATTAGAGATGTAAAATGCGCGTGTTATTATGAATTGGGGAAAATATGAGTGAAGAGCAACATAAAAAATGGTACAAGTCTTAAAAGAGCAATAAGACATTTTTTTTAATCACCCTCAAACATGAATGAAATCGACTCTCCCATAATAGGTTGAATATGAGATCTAAAACTAGGCATATAAAATTTAAAAATGCTTTTATAAAAGAATGACAAAAATTCGTACAAGAAGAAGTGGATAAACTCTTAAACTTGACGTATTGAAATATATGCATATTTTTTTTATTACGTTACCATATTTTCCATCAAAATTTTTGATTTAATTGGTTTTATTCTTGCTTTAAATATACATGAAAAGGTAACTTGAAAATTATACAGTCAACGATTATAAAATATTACAAAAAAATGTGAAGAAAACATAATTTTTTTAACTAAACACAACTAAGCATATGATTGTATGCTAACTCTTGTTCATCTTAGAAAACTTGAAGATGAAGATATGATTAAACAAATGGGTTGATGGGAGCTTGCATAGCAAAAGTGACGTTACTTGAAATATGATCATATGTCAACCTATATACCTCTGAAGGAAAGTTATAGAAAGATCCATGATCTCAGACATTGGTGTATCAAAGTCCATGTTCATCTCTGCGAGAGAAAGATACATGGCTTAGGTGATGACCTTAGTTTAGATTGTGTTCGTAGTGGACATTATTTAAAAAATAGTAGAAATCTCAGTTTTAAAAGTCTTTATTACTTTCTTTTCTTTTTATTGTTTTTATTTGCGTTTTCATCCATATACTAAAAGGAGTCTTAAAACACATTGACTATTATTTGCAATAGATGATTGATAAAAATTATAGGTTATGTTCACAGGAACCAAACATGATTTGACAAACTATCAATATACCCTCTTAAAACTATCAATAACCCTCATATGATTTTGGTTTTACAATATCGATCCCTTGTCATCAACATCCATTAAAATAACCCTCATATGATTTTGGTTTTACAATATCGATCCCTTGTCATCAACATCCATTAAAATTTTAATTGTAAACTCTAAAATGATGTTGTTTCTATTTTGTGGCAGTACAAATGACAATACACAGAGCATTATATGATATCATTTAAAAGTTTACAGTTAGAATTTCTAAAAGACGTTAATGATCAGAGGAAATGTCTTATAAATCCAAAACTATAAGGTTTTTTTTTTAAATTGGAGGTTATTAATAGATTTTAAAAGTTGAAGGAGGTATATTGATAATATGTCGAACCACAGGAGGTCCAACAAATTTTACCTAAAAATCATCATAGAGAAGCAATTATAAGCAAAGGACTAAGATTTTCATCAAGAGATACTTTAGCATAAGTCATTCTTTCCATTCAATTATTATGTTATTTCATAAATAATT
Source organism: Erythroxylum suave (assembly GCA_027563595.1). Lineage (NCBI taxonomy): Eukaryota > Viridiplantae > Streptophyta > Magnoliopsida > Malpighiales > Erythroxylaceae > Erythroxylum > Erythroxylum suave. The sequence goes on along the minus strand of JAOSBN010016526.1, from coordinate 14,063 downwards.
CTAGGCTTATAACTTGTATATCTAAATTAGATAGAATCTTAATATATACTTGTATATTTTGATCCATAATTTATTAAATAAAGATTTCTATGGTTGAGATTTCTATATGTTACTTTTAATGTTAATCATGTACAAATGAAAGCTTATATTTGATTCAAACCTATATGTAGATGTAGGTAAGAGAACTTATGTATTAATTGGCTTAAGCATATATAATAAAGATTGACAGAAAATATAGATATGGACCTATATGATCTTTTTGATATTAGGGCTGCTACAAGATTTCAAAGTACTTAATCTATTCTAAGAGTCGTTAATTAGATAGATATATTAGTTTAATCAATCAAGGGATAAGTGATTATATGTGAATATGTGGTGTTGAGGTAAGCTTGAATCTATTTAAAAGCCTCAATATACTACCAGCATATAGGTAGTAGGTGTAGTATGTGAGGTATCGATCCATTGACGAGTTGTCGAACTAATTTAATTCTAGGTTATCTAAGGCTTAAAGAATTATTAAAAAGAAAAAATGAATAGAAAAGTAAATATATGAAGATCATTGATAGAAAATTAATTTGTAGAATTAATACAAACAAAATCGAATATTGAGCACCACCAAATTCACAATGGGAAATCACACAAGAAAAATTACCAAATTGTGAGAAAGCAATTTATCCTATCATCAATGCTAACCTAATCATTTTAGTGTTAATGTGGTTTGGGTTATAGACTATTAAAGGGTGGATTACTCTTTCTCATGTTATAATCACTAAGCCTTGTTGATAAACCCTAATTAAGTCATGTTACTGAACATGTAATCTCTCGATTAGCAATCAGCCCATAACCTAATCAGATTTTAAGCATTCTATTAAACAATCGAGTCCTCACTTGCAATCTCTCTCTATATAATTACTGATTTGATTATTTGCGTGATCTATTAGGTCAATTAACTATCAGTAACCAGCCCTATCATTTTGCATTAAGTTCACTCTATCGATTTATTACTGAAGCATGAAGTTACAACAAATAATCACAACAGCTAAATGAACTAACACCAAACAGCTAGATTAACATTGATTTAAGTTTAAATTCCTAAAGAAAAGTTAGAACATCATCATCAATCCCAAATCCATTAACATCATCATGTCCATCTTACACATTCAAGGAAAAGAAATAACAAGATGAAAAGAAAATGTCACTTGGATAGGATCAAGATGGCTTGGGAAAGTAGCGGCAGCAGAAGCTCAATCCCTCCCCTCTTCTTCCTCTTCTCTCTCTCTCTTCTTGTTTCTTCTTGGAGTTTTCCCAAAGTGGCAAAAGTTGGAGCTCCCTCTAAGGTTCTTTCTCTTTCTTTATATAAACTTTTTCCATTTTAGGTAAACCCTAGGTTTTTTTAGGTTCTAAAATGTCCCAAATGTCCTTCAATAAGTCGCATTTGGGAGGTTATCCACGTTGTTTGTCGCACACTTATTTTTTCTCTCTGTCATAATTATGGCAGACCTTCCATGCTTCTATCACAATCATGGCCCACGAGTCGTGGCCCTAGTTCCTGCTTCAAGCTTCCTCGAAATTCTCTCCATTCTTTGATTTTTGATCCGAAACACTAACAAACACATCAATGCACCTTAAATAAACAAAATTTAAGCTCAATAGCATGCTTTAACCCATAAAATACTCAAAACACAAATGTCTAACTAAATAAGACAATCTTAACCTAAACATGTACTAATCATTCAATTCAACAACTAAACACATACCAAACTACCCACTAAAACATTATGCAACCTATCACTATCATATGACATGTCATTACACTAGAATGTTTACCAAACCAAACTATAGAATTTTAATTGAACTAAAAATGCAAGATAAATTTAAGAGGAAACTCCACCCTAGACATTCATATTAATATTATCTTTGATTATTGTATAAGTGTTAGAGCATTAATTTAAGGTGGATAATATTTAGTTTAGTTTATTTATATAAATCAATTAACTCAAGCCATCTTTTTATTAATTAGATAATAATTGAATGATTGCATTCAATACATGTCTATTTTTGTGGGATCAATCCTTAGTATCACTGTCCTAATATAAGGTGATAGTTACACTTGCCTTATTCGAGTGTAAGAATAGTAGGGTTAAAAAATTTATTCATCAAATTTTAGCTTTTTTAATGGGGAATATCCTAATATTAAAGAGATAAAAATAATTAATTTAATATTTTTGTTTAATTTCTTTTATTTCATTTTAATTTATATACTTATTCATATGAAATTATATATGTTTGAGACTTGGTATAATATTAAAAGAACCTATTTAGAGCTTGTTAATGATCAAAAAATAGACAAGACACTTTTGTTAACACATTAACTTAGAGCTTTGTTATGATCCAAAAATAGACAAGACATTTTTGTTAACACATTTAGAGGGGAAAAAGGCTATTATTAAAGGTAAACACCACCAAATTAAGATGAAAAGTGACCAAGAAACTATATTAGACTATGTAAAATCATTTTTGATAAGGATTTAATGGAGCATATAGAGATTAAAGTTCGTTAAAATCAAACAAAACTTGATGCAAATGCTCTGGTAATTTGTGCAATTTGATGTGTTACCATATAAGGATCCTAATGCATATATCATTAACGTCTTAAAGATATGTAACACATTTAAGGTTAATAAAACATTTGAAGATACCATTAAGTTGAGGTTATTTCCGTTCTCATTATAGAATCAGGCTAAGTAATAGTTGAAGTTATAGTGTACAACTTCAATCACCATATGAGATAACTTACCGTAGAAAATTTTGTCCAAATATCTCCCACCAAAAAATACCACTAAAGTAATGAGTGATATCTCTTCTTATAAATAGCTAAATAATGAAACATTATATAAGTCATGAGAGAAGTATAAGAATTTGCTAGAAAGGTGCATACTATGAACTCATTTCAAGTTCAGACTTTCTACGATGCTCTATAATATACAAGTAAGCAAATGGTAGATATAAATTCTAGAGGAACCTTAAATAATAAGACTTAGAATTCACCTTAGATTTGATCGATGGTATGATCTGAATAATAATCAATGATAGTCAATTCGACTAGGGATTTAAGGTTAGTAGGTATACATAATATGGATATGATCACATTATTAGTAGATTAAGTAAAAGCACTTATAAAGAAAATTGATAGTCGAAATAAATTCAAGAGACTAGCTCGAGACATCATGAATTATGATGTGAGTTATATATCTAAGGTTACATTAACAATGAATATCAAGTTAACAACCCTTTTATCTATTCAATCGATTACATGGACTTCTGGAAAATTATCCATAATAATAAATTATTCTTTATATTAACTTATAAAATTTGAAGTGGTAAAATCATCACAACTTTGGTTAAAACATGCAAGGAGGAGGAGCTACACAAAGGCAAAGTAACCCTCCAAAATTTCAACTAAGACCCTTACAATAATAGAAGGTAAGGTAGTATGAAAAGTAGCAATAGAGAACTTGGTTCATGCTACTTATAATTGGTTTAATAGATTTGAAACAAAAATACCTCAATTGGCAATGTTAAACAAAAGTTTAGAATTTTATATTGGACAATTAGCCAATGCTATTAATAAAAGGGGCAAGGATCATTACCTAGAAAAACATAGGTGAACCTGAAGGAATGGGATATGATAATCAATGGTAACAATGCAATGAACCTCAAAAGGAGAAGAAGATAATATAATAAATTGGAGATAATAACATCTTTTCCACTTTAAATGAGATAGCAAACTCTCTTCTTCATGTAGGTGATTTTTATTTTGTTATCAGGGAAGTGATTTGCGATCCTTTACAAGAATTCATTCGACAAAATACATCAAAGGTTGATAAAAAGAGAAGTGGAGGGATAAATAAGGAAGATGACTGAGTGTTATGGATGGTACGAAAAACCTGGAAAAGTAAAGACTAAAAAAGGTATGCACAAAGGCCTTTGTACGACATATATTCAACTTATAGTGAAAGGGGAAACAAATCCATTACTCCATTATTGGAGAAAGTATGAGAAAAGTGTCAAACTAAATGGCTATATCAAAGTAATTATTGGTAGATAACAAAAAATTTTAGGAACTATCATTTCAATTTAAAAATTTTAAGTTTTGAACAATTTGTTTCAGATTTGTTCTAGGAAATAAGTTTTTTATTTAGTTTCATGATGTTATATTCTTTCAAAAGAATCGCCTTGAAATATGGTTAGCATTTATTTTTATGTGTGTTTGTTGTTTTGTTTTGTAGTTAAAAAGAAAAAGGAAACAAGTATATTCTTAAAGTTAAAGAAATGGAAAATTATGTTGAGAAGTGAAGGAAAGTTCCCATGAAACATACTCAAAACTAGGTATGTGCAGAATTTATATATTAAATGTAATATGAGATATGACCATGTCGTAAACCATATTTTTATGTTTTTCAATACCAAGTTTCCATTAGGATACACGACCTAAGTCATATTTGTGTCTTAACTTTTCTACTAGACAAAAGGAAGCACATCCTAGGATACACTTGTGTCGCGTATCATGCTCTAGGCATTTGCTTGCAAAAGAATAAATTGTTTAAGACACAACCGTGTCTTATAAAGTGTCCTGTAAAACTTAAAATTTTCACTTTACATATAATAACTTTATAACCTTAACTTCAAAAATTCTCTCATTTTTTTCTCAATCTTTTTACATCACTACTACTTGAAATCCCTCTCCCAATAAAAGCTATTTAATTTTTAGTAGTCCCATCCCTTTTTAGGAAATATTTTTTCTCACAAGTTAGGGTATTATTTTCTCAATTTTAGTGATTTTACAATTTTGAAAGCATTTGATGTCATCATTAATTTTGAATCTATAAATATAAAAATATAATGAGTTTTAGGATGACCTCAAACAAGAAAATATATAAATGTAATGAGAAGGGTTGAGTATCTAATGACCATAAGATACCACCATAATGAACACCCACTTCTGGTGTTCACTAACACCAAACACACATAGAGGTATGAAATCCATAAATTTTAACCTTTGAATTGAATAAAAGTATGGATTGCTTAGCGTTAGAATAGGAATAATGGAGCAAGTCTAGATGTATATAGATAATATATGTTAGACATTATTTTTAAAAGTGAAGGAGTATGTTTATAAGGAATTAGCTTTGAAAATCATGTATACTTTTGAAGTAACAAATTATTTGATGTTAAATAAAGAGGATAAAATCAAGTTTAGACTTTGAGGAAAGAGACTGGGGATATCATTCAATGATTTTAGAGTATGATGTAGGTTTTATATATTTAAGCCAATGAAGACAGAGTCATAAAGAAATTTTGAAAGATAAAAACCTATGTGTATTTTTTACTCTCTTGGGATTAACATTAGAACATTATATGTTTAATGTTAATCTAGTGATGGTGAAACATATCAGACTTCGAAAGAAGGTTAATGGATCATATGCATCGATTAGAAATAAGGGGGATTATGTAAGGAAGGATGCTCTTTTAAAGAAGGTAGAGGCTACTTAGATAAGAGATTAGTGTTCATGGAACCAAAAGAGGCAAGGCCTTGGGTGATGATGTTAAGTCAACTGCATAATAGTAATTGTAAGAAAGAATCAAGAAGATGATTTATCAAGTTTAAAAGGTAGTAGTTCTCCTAGTAAAAACGTAATGGCTACATTTAGAGATGTTTATTTTACAATCTTAGAAAAATAATAAATTGGATAGAAGAGAACTCGATTGCATATTTCCACCATATCTGATTTACAGCAAAACCTAAACCTTTTCTACCATATCAAACTTGCAGCAAAACCTAAACCTTTTCCACCATCTCCACCTGCGGGAGTGTATGATAAGTACATGAACATGATGGTATAACTAAGGGATGATTTTCACTTATTCATATTTTGTTCCCTGTGTTCATTGTTGTTTCCTTTCCAAACTATATTTTTCATTTTGGTTATTCTATTTTCCTTTTATTCAATGCTTTTTTTTAAAATTATTCTTAGTTCATTTTGTGTTTGCTAGTTATTATGGGAGTTATTAAATATCAATTTCTCACACATGAATTGAATATCAAGCAACAATCATCTTAGAGATATTTTTTCTTTCATTTTTCCTTTCTCTATACCAACTTTTATGTACTCTATATCTAACTTTATATTTTATATTTGTCTATTGAATATAATGTATAATTTGGGAAAGGTTATTTTGAGCCATTTGTAACCTTATTAAATTGGTCAAGTTATAAGTAGCCTAATAAGTAATAATATTTTAAAAACAAATAATGAAATAAAGGTGGTTAAAAGAAATCATTATAAGTTAGACTATATTATGATATAACTAGGTTAGGTAATCATATTTGAACATTGTTGAGTCTTGAGATTGATGCTTGATTTGAAATTAGTTTCAATTTTATTTAGTGGCCTTAGATTGATACTTGAATTAAATGAAACCTTATTTAATATTTTAACATAAATTGGGTTAGAGTTAAGCTTATCATATGACTCAGTATTCTATATGTTTATTATTAAAAAATATGTTGATAAAGTAAGCATAAATATATTCATTCCATTAACTTTACCTAAATAAAGGATCATATTTAAGAGTGATGCTAGCAACTATTTAAAATCATGACCTAAAATAGTAACTAAGAGTAACTATGACAAGGTGTTCCTTTTGAGTCAAAAGGTTAAGACCATGCTTCAAACAAACCTCCCATACTCTGTAAAAATGTCAAAAATAATTGTTTTAGTTAGTATTTTTATGGTTCATTAATTGTTTATAATTTGAAAGTTTTTACTTATTTATATTAATCAAACATAAGAATTGAATTATTAAAAAAATGAACTAATTTTTAAACGATTATTGATTTAGTTTAAACTAAATTACAAAGTGTAAGTATTTAAAGACCTAGATAATTAATGAACAATAAAGTTAGACTAATAATAAATACTTTTAATTAGTTTGATGTACTTGTTGAACTTTCCTATAATTGAAACTTACTTAAGTAGAAAGTAATTGACATTAATTTGCTTTAGGACAAGCAAAATTCTAAGTACGATGTACTTGATATGCATGAATATATAGATATTTTTCTTATTATTTTGCTATATTTTCTATTTAAATTATATTTTTCTAATTAGTTTTATATCTTGTTTTAATTTCTCATGAAAAAAATTACATAGTCAAGAATTAGAAAAAATTAAAAGTGAAAATATAAAGAAAACACTATTTTTGGATGAAGAAACTACCTGACACACGATCATATGGAAAAGATGAAGAAACAACCATGTAGCAAAAAGCAAACATAAAGCCTGACTTCTTCTAAAAAACATGGAGACAAATATAGTTAGAAACACAAGCTAAAGGGAGGTCATATGGCAATAAAAGTTTCACATGAGATATATAGTTGTCTCTAACCATGTTTCTCTTAAGAAAAGTTACAAAACGATCCACCATCCTATACATGTCAAAGCAGATATCCTTCTCTATAAAAGAACAAAAAGACATGGCCTAGGAAATTATTAAGTCCCAAATTGTGTATATAGTGGAATATTTAAAAAAAACAGCAAAAACCATAATTCTAAAAGTCTTTTCATTGTCTTTTATTCCAGTTTATAGTTCAACATTTACTTACTAAAAGAGATCCCTAAAAAAATTCAAAAATCTTTTCAATAGATAACAAGATCAAAAGTCATTTTGGATATCTGACTATTAAAAAAGAAGCAAAATTTTCATTAGAGGATATCTTAGCATGAGTTCTTTCTTTTCAAATGTTGCTTTTGTTATTTTAGGCTAATATTTTTCATTCTAGATTTGATGAGACCTTAATAAATGTTTGTATGTTTGATTCATTTTATAAAATAACTTCTATATTTGAGATTCATAAGTCTTATTCTTAAGGTTAATCATAAACGAGAAAGAGCTTAGATCTTATTCAAATCTACATATGGAAGTAGCCAAAATAACATACTTGTGTGTGTGTTAAGGATTGATATAGAACCTTTTTAGTATTAGAGTAACCTTTTGTAAGGTTTTAAAGAAATTAATGTTTCTAAAAACTATAAATCAAATAGATATATCACTTTATCAATCTAGGGATATGTGACGATAAATCAATAGATGCAAGATCATTATACTAGGAAAAATTAGTAGTCTAAATGATAGAATTCTTAATTGAATCAAAGATGCAAGATGAAATTAAGGAGAAACTATATTATAAATACCTATTTATATTGATAATATCTTTGATTATTGTGAAATGTTTAAGTAACAATTTAACATAGTTGATTTTTGTTTTATTTTATTTATATAAATTAATTAACCAAACCCCTCTTATTATAGATTAGATAATAATATGAGGATTAGATTCAATATTTATTTATTTATCATAGGATAAAATCGTACTACATTATAGTAGAAAGTACAAAGAAATAAGTACATTTGACTTAGTTGACTGAATATTAGGTATATAAAATTTCAGTAATTAAAACTTAAGGTTCTTAAGGGAGGTGGTAAACCGAGAATGGCTTGCGAATATGGTGAATGTAAAAATGTTCAATGTGAGGTAGCATGCACATTGATTTTTCATACCTAAACAAGGTAAGGATAGGTATTCGCTCCCATTGATAAACTTTTTATGCGCGCATAATTAGGCTATGTACCTAGATTTGCATGTGTGAAATGATTTATGAAAATTGATGCTTATTATGTACCACAGGATGTACTGTTATAGGATGATGCTTATCGTACCAACTGCCCATTCAATTTTGACCGCAACAAAATAATTATGAAACTTTTTCACAATGTTTGATTTCCTGAAAACCAAGATCTCTTTAATTCTATAAAATGATTAACACAAATCACAATAAAGCAGAAACTTAATTTGTACCTTAACCTGATCTTTATCTTGTTGTATCCCTCAAACTAATTCTAAAACGATTTGTCTCAACCACCATAGCCACACAAATATCTGACCTCTAACGGTATCCACAGAATGAGTTGAGAGAATTATATAACTCTTACAGAGAGGGTTAAGCAAGAAGTGCTAGCTCCATAGAGTTTAAGGATATTTATTATAAGCTTTGGACGTTTTAGTAATTTAATTGAAATTAAATTCTAATTTCAATTAAAATTTAATTAGAATTACAAATAATTCTCATTAAATACCAACTATGTCCGTATAAGATTCAACATCTCATCTTGATCCTTATTTATTAAATATCTCATATTTAATCATAAAGTTTCTCAAACTTTACAATGAAGTCCAACTTGATTAAATTATCTATTCTCTGTTTAACCCATTCTATACATGAGACCCATTAGGTTCCCCAATATATTGCAATGATTATAAATTTTAGTTTAATTTATAATTAGAATTAGATAAATTAAAACTCCTTTTAATTTATCTTTAATTCCCCAATTAAACAATTTATAATTATATATCAAGATTGAAGTCTGGCAATGCATCATGACCACCCAAATATTTAGGAATATCAAAGCAATTATAACTAATTTTTTTCTTGCATGATTTTTCTGTATAATTTAATCCTTTCATCAACCAACGTTTCAATTAGACCCAAAGCATGGAATTAATGTCTACTCTATTTTGAGTCTAGTCATATTAGTTCTCTGCCACTAGATATTGGTTTAATTAATGATATTTGTAAACTATTTACAAAATATCATTCTACCTTGGCCAAGGATTTCCCGAATCGATATTAATCAAGAACAACGAAACATTATCCCTAATTACTTTAGGGTGATAAATCCTATCTTGATCACTCAACTACCTCCATATAGTTCATGCTACATCCAATGACTACATATTAAATGACCCATGATTAAATAGATCATAAGTAGTATCAAAACATAGCAATCCCTATACAAGATAACTTTAATGACATCAAGTCAAAGGATCACTTATACAATCATATCAGTGATCACTTATACAATCATTAAAATGAGAATTCCATAGAAATACAAGTAATGTTCCAAATGGATTTCTCATATCTGATATGTTCAATGAACTTGTTCTCTAACAAGCACCCATATGTTTGTTTAAGTATCTCCAAACTTTAGCCTATGAGATTGACTACTTCTTTCCTTCATAAGGAAAAACAAAATGTATGTTACTCTTTTTACATTGTATAATGTCCACTTTTAATAGAACAATGAATAGGAGCATTTAAGGATAATACATAAATGCTATATGAATCTTATAATTATAATCTCATTATAATTTCATTTGCATTGTACAATTATTACATGGACTTATCATATACTTCTAAACATATACAAGATAAAGAATGACTTTAAATAATTTGTCACTAAACTACAACTAAAGTGATTAGCTGTAGGGCATAAACCAATAATCTCCCACTTAAACTAAGCCAATTGTTTAAGTATCTCATACCATATCACCATATGATGATTATTCTACTCCTGGGATATTGGCTTAATGAGAGAATTCTACAAGATTCTTTATAGTGAGCACTTGATTAAATCTTACAACTCCCATCTTAATTATCATCATAAGTAAGAAAATTTGCCTAAACACATTGGATCATTGACGAGACGTTAGTTCCTTATGCATGCTTAATGGATCTAATGTTCTACAGTACATTACTATATTTAACAGTACTAAGAAACCCTATCAAGTTTACTAACTTGTTGATCCAATTAATCTTTTCCACTAAATGAATAAATGTATTATGGCTCAATTCACAAGCATTGCTACATTAGAAACTTTTAAATCCTATTATTCTAAATCAATAAACCCTAATTTATTCACTTCTAAAATTATATCCTTATCATCTTGAACTCAAATATCAACTCACACATAAAGTAGTGGATATCTTTAATACTTCATAATTATCTGATATCTCAAATGCTACATATCTTTAGTGCATTGTCTATGTACTTGGACTTAGAATAAGTTAACAACGTCCAATCTAGCTCTATAGATATAATTCCCATAATTAAGTTGTAACCATTTCATATCCAATAAGGGTTGTTCTTAGAAATTATGTGTTCAACAATTGAAAGATAGAATTGTTGTTTCCTGTGAGCAATATGTCTCCATATAGTCCCACCGAAGAGGACAACTATACTCCCACTAACCTTTTTGTAGACATAATTCACAATCATCTTCAAAAACAAACTTTTTGAATTCATCATGAAAGTGAATCTTTCAATGTCTCATAGCCTTTCAACTATACACCAAATGTATCATTAAAGACATTAATTCCAATTAGAAGAGATTTTATGAGATTTGAACCTTTCAAATTCCTTCTTACTCCCACTACTTATCTTAAGAACCATTCTCCTATAAGTATACATTGAATCAAACAATTTGTTCAATGAATCTGTAAGATTATATCCAATCTTTTGGATATCTCATAACCTTTTATTATCCAATTTAGTTCTAAATTCAATGGATAATGTATCCTTCATCCAAGCATTACATTCTTGAATCATTAACTTTGACTCTTTCAAAGACCTAGCATTTCATATCTAATATGAAATCTTGATAATTGATTTAATTGGAACTATTGAAGGTAAGTTATTGTACTAGGCATCACTATAGAAGAAATAATATTGCATCCTACAATATCTCATATTGTATGTTACTCTTTACATAAATCCATACCCTTATGAAATCTTTTGTTATAAAGGTATTTACCAGAGAATCTCATTCCTTATAGATAACCGAAAATATATAACTTGCCACAAGGATCTCATCAATATGCTTCAACATTCTCAATGTTTAATGTCTACCTAGATTTAAACATTTTGAACTTTTCAAAAATTTAAATCATCATTTCACTTAATATGTATGACTATATCATATAAAGTCATAAGTAATATAATGAAACATAATATTATCCTTTTATGAATTGTCATTCCATCTAATACATCACATGTATAAGATTTAACAATTTAATATCATCATCATATTTTCACCAAAGGTTGATTTTGTTATTCTTCAACTTTACAAATTTCACAAGTTACATATAATTCATAATAAAAAAGGACACATATATCCTAGTATGTAACTTTATGGTTCTCGTTATGTTGATTTAACCAATATGGCATAAAGGAAAATCTTGATTATCTAACTTTTAATTCTTGTCACTAATGTTAAGCATAAGTCTCCTTTGATCCATTATATACAAGCGCTTTGTATAAAATTGGATCAACTACTTTTACTTAACAATCTACTTCTAACCATACATTGCACATTACAGTAATGTTGAATCTAAATTCAGTATCAAACACTCATAAGCATGAATTAGAAATACATATGATCTCTATCATATCACATATACTACAAGAAAATCATATATTCGCGACGGAAATTTACCAACGGAAACCAAACCGTAGCTAATTACCGACAGAATAACATTATGTGCCGGTAAATATATCGTGAAAGCTTTCATTTTGTGACTGACATAATTGTTGTCGGTAAAGGTGGAGGGAAAGTATTTCTCGCAAAATTTTCAACGGCATATAGTGACAACCTAACCATTCCTGTTGGTAAAAATTACAGGAATGCTTCCTGCAATTAAATAGTCACAAATTTGCTGATAGAAGTAGTTCCTTCAATGAAATATACTTTGTTTAATAATCAGCATTGGTTGTTTACCAACGAAATAAAAACCGTCGTTAATAAGTAGTCTCATTTACCGACGGATGGCTTAATCCATCGAAAAATAAGGCAGCAAGACCTGGCGTGATATTTAGTGAATTTGAATACCGACAAAAAATATCTTTTGTCGGTAAATCACGAGTTGTTCACAAATAAAACGATGTCATTTGGTTTTAAACCAAATGATGTTGTTTTAGTTATCATCTTAACTCGAACCCCCTCCCCCTCTGTTATTGTTCTTCTCTCCTCTATTGATTGCATCAGTTTTGAGCGATTTTCCTTGCTTCCACCATTGGTTTCTACTTGTTTTTTGGCCCATCATGCATCATTTTCCAATAAGCTCTCTATTGGGTGTATTTTGTCTCTAAAAAGCACAGCTCTTGTATGGTTATATATATATATACCGTGGGTGTTGGGTGGTCAATTTTTGTGTGATTACTGTTGGTGTATGTGTTCTTTTGTGTCATTGTTGGTTTATTTGTTGTTTACATGTATTGTTGTTGGTAAATAATGGAAAAATGCATTTATTTTGTAATTAGTTCGAGATAATACATATTGCCTATGAGTTTCTTGATAAAATGTCCAGACTTCTATGTTGAGATAATACATGAGCTTGTTTTATGTTAATTAGAAGATACAATTGCATTAAAAAATATTGACAATGCTTATTTTAATTTCAAAGCATGTTATTCAAAATTTCACTACCTATAATGAATTATTGATTTCCCTTTCAGATGCTCATTCAACTTTTTTTTGTAATGTTTTGTTCTAATTTGTTGTAATTGTTGTAATAATAATTCGTTATAATGTTTTTAAGAGAAGGGATTCGAGATTGAAGTGTGAATTTGAGATTGAGGAGAAGCGATTTGAGATTGAAGTGTGTATTTGAACTGAGTATTTGAGATTGAAGTGTGTATTTAAGAATGAAGAGAAGGATTTGAGATTGAATTGTATATTGAAGTGTGTATTTGACATTATGTATTTGATATTGAATTGTGTATTTGAAATATGTATTTGAGATTGTGTATTTGAATTGTGTATTGGAAGAGAAGGGACTGTATGTAATTGAAGTGTGTATTTGAATTGTGTATTTGAAGAGAAGGGATTGTGTAATTGTAGTGTGTATTTCAGATTGTGTATTTGAAGTGTGTACTAAATTTGTTGTTATTATTATTATTACTTGTCTACTTACTAATCTTCTCTTTATTATTCATTTTATTATTATTAAATTCATTATTTTTATCAATTATATTTATTGTTATTATTATTAGTAATATTAAATATATATTGTTATTAAATTTATTGTCATTATTACTTTTCTACTTATTATTATTCATATTATAATTAATTTTATGATTATTATTATTGTCATTAATTATTAATA
>JAOSBN010016495.1:0-17777 GCA_027563595.1 Erythroxylum suave | reverse complement strand
GGGACACATGAAGAAAGATTAAGCTAAGTTTAAGCATTGGCTTGAAAATATAGATACTCCATTTTCATTTGTTTGTTGTGAATCTAATATAGTCAATGTTAATCGTAACACATGGTAGATTAATTCTGGTTCTTCAAACCATATTTTAAATACATTATAGGGTATGCAAAACCTAAGGAAGCCAACAGAAAGTGAACAATACATCTATTTAGGAACAAGACTAGTTCACATGTGGAAGTCATTGGCAATGCATCTAAAGTTATTGGTTTTGGTACATTATTTAATGGTCTTTATTCCAGTTAGTTACAAAATAATAATGCTTATAATTCTATGCATGTCACTGATGGGTTAAAACGATGTGTTGTGAATGAGGAATCCTTTATGTTATGACACTGTAGATTAGGACATATCTTCATGGAGAGAATTAAGAGATTGGTAAATGAAGGGGTACTTAGTACTTTGGATTTTTTTTTTGATTTTGAGACTTGCGTGGATTGCATTAAAGGTAAGCAAACTAATACGTGTAAAAGGAGTGTAAAGAGGAGCATAAACCTATTAGAAATCATACATATAGATATTTGTTGTCTAGATATGGACTCAAATAGTCCGAAATACTTTACCAATTTCATAGATGATTATTCATGATATACGTATCTTTACTTACTTCATTCTAAGGACGAAGTTTTGGATACCTTTAAAGTTTTTAAGGCTAAAGTAGGGAATCAATGTGAAAAACAAATTAAATTCATGAGGTCAGATAGAGGAGGAGAGTACTATGGTAAATACACAAAGAATGGACAAGCACCTGATCTATTTATGAAATTTCTTCAGGAACATGGGATTATTGCCTAGTACACCATACTTGGTTTTCGGATCATAATGGTGTGGTAGAAAGAGAAACTTAACGTTAATGGGCATGGTGAGAAGTATCAGGAGTAACACAAAACTTCCTCAATTCCTGTGGACTAAAGCTCTAAAGACAACTGTGTATATATTAAATTGAGTTCTAACCAAGGCTGTCTCAAAGACACCTATTGAGTTATTTAAAGGTTAGAAATCGAGTTTGAGGTATATATGTGTTTGAGGATGCCCGTTTGAAGTGAGAATTTACAATCCACAAGAGAAGATGCTAGACCCAAAAACCATTGGTATTGGATATATTGAAAGGTCTAAAGAGTATAGATTCTATTGTCCATCTCATAACACTAGGAATGTGGAATCAAGAAATGCAAAATTTCTTGGGAATGACTTGATCAGTGGGAGTTGTTAATTTCAAGACATAGTTTTTGAATAGGACCATTATGAAGCTCAACCCTCTAGTTCAACTGATAGATTGATTGTCATTCACACCCCTCAACTTGAAACGGGTGTTAGACAACCAGTTACTGAAGTTCCACAAGCTATTGATGCCAATCTAGTAGATCAAGTTATAAATAAGGAACAATAAGAAATTGGTGAGCAGCTGATTGAACAACAAGTTGAGCAACAACTTTTTCGAGAGGATGATGATACAACATTGAGGAGCTCTACCAGAGTTAGAAGGTCAGAAATTCTTAGTGATTATATAGTGTATCTATAAGATTTAGACTATAACTTTGGAACTAAAAATGATCCTAAAACATTTCATAGGTCATGAGTTCTAAGAAATCGGACTTGTGGTATAATGCCATGAAAGATGAGATGGATTTTATAGGATCTGAACAAGTATGGGATCTCTTTGAGTTATCCAATGGTGTGAAAGCCATTGGATGTAAATGGGTATTTAAGGAAAAGAAAGAATCACAAGGCAACATTAGGAGACATAAGGCAAGACTTATTGCCAAAGGGTTCACTCACAGGAAAGGAATCATTTACACGGAGACATTTTTTCTTGAATCTAAGAAAGATTCTCTTCGTGTAATCATGGTATTAGTAGCTCATTTTGATTTTGAGTTGCATCAAATGGATGTGAAATCAATGTTCCTCAATAGTGAATTAGAGGAAGAGGTTTATATGAAACAACCTGAAGGATTCTCCTTTAGTGATGTTGAACATTTAGTGTGCAAACTTAATAAATCTATATAGATTGAAACAAGCCTCCCGACATTGATATTTAAAATTCCATGAGGTTATCACATCATTCGGTTTTGAAGAGAGCATAATCGACCAATGTTTATACTAGAAGATCAGTTAGAGTAAGACTTGTTTTCTTGTGTTATACGTGGATGATATTTTGCTTGCGGCTAAATAAGGGTTCGCTATATGAGTTGAAATAATTTCTCTCAAAGAATTTTGATACGAAAGATATAGGTGAGACATCTTATGTCATTGACATTAAGATCTATAGAGAAAGATCTTGAGGCATTTTGGGTTTGTCTCAAGAGACCTATATCAACAAAGTTTTAGAGAGATTTTGAATGAAAGATTGTGCTCTAAGTGTAGCACCCATAGTGAAGGGTGATATATTCAATTTAAATCAATTCCCGAAAAATGATTTTGAACGGGAACATATGAAGAACATTCCATATGCTTTAGTTGTTAGAATCCTTATGTATGCTTAGGTCTGCACCCGACCTAACATTGCAAATGCTATTGGAATGTAGGTAGATATCAGAGTAACCCAGGTTTTGACTACTAGAAAGCTACAAAGAAGGTTATGAGATATCTTTAGGGTATAAAAGATTGCATGCTTATATACAGGTGAACTGAGAAATTGCAAATAGTTGGGTACTCTGATTCAGACTTTGCTGGCTGCATTGATTCAAGAAAATCATCATCTGGTTATATTTTCATGTTAGTTGGTGGAGCTGTATCT
This sequence comes from Erythroxylum suave, assembly GCA_027563595.1. Lineage (NCBI taxonomy): Eukaryota > Viridiplantae > Streptophyta > Magnoliopsida > Malpighiales > Erythroxylaceae > Erythroxylum > Erythroxylum suave. Next base: position 14,983 of record JAOSBN010016495.1, on the reverse strand, counting down.
TCGAGAACTGCCAAGCAGACTCTGATTGCTGCTTTTACTATAAAGGTTGAGTTCACGTCATGTTTTGAGGCTACCTCACATGGTGTATGGTTTAAGAGTTTGATATCTGGGCTTAGAGTTTTCAACTCAATTTCTAAACTATTAAAGTTGTATCATGACAACTCAACTACGATCTTTATAGATAAAAATAACAAGAGTGGAAGTCGAAGTAAACATATTGACATTAAGTATTTAGCTATAAGAGAATGTGTTAAAGGAAAGGAAAGTTATCATTGAGCACAAGAGTTGATGATTGCGGATCCTTTAACTAAAGACATGCCATTTAAACAGTTTAAGGATCACGTAGAGTGAATAGGACTTGGTTCTATAATGTGATTTTCATTGTACATTTGTTATTTCAAAGGAACTGTTATTTAATTTGATGTTTTCTCCTATGGTTTTGTACATGTCTATTTGATTGTTTTGAGAATTATCATTTCTTCTTATGTTTGATGTTGGGTTAAATAGGCTAAGTAGGAGAATGTAGGATTTTCCTGAAATCCTAAGATATCCTTACTATTCAAATCTAGTCCATTTAATGGTTTATCCTATTAATCACATAAACGCCCATATACATCATATACATATTCTGCAATGGGCAGAGATGAAAAGGGATGAAATTATATATTTTGGGTCCTTATCCTCGGCTTCACGCAAGAAAATGAGACATCATTGGGTTATGGAGATCAAAGGCTAAAAGATTCAAATTTTCTCCTTTTAGTCATGAGAACGTTGCTGGACAGAGCTTGTAAGCAATGGCTGGAGGCATTTTAATATTCTATTATGCTTCTGCTTGACGTTTATACATTTATTTAACATATATGAAGGTTAATCATACGTAATGTATTTTTTTGTTTAAGATGCATGCTGTAGTTTAATAACCTAAAGGCATGTTTTAACTTAAATATGTTAATTTAAATCGGATGATAATAATAAGGTATAAAGATGAAAGAATTACCTATATTGATGGAGATGATTAAGAGGTTGCAATATTCAAGGTTGGAGATAGGGAACCTAAAAAGGTGGAGATAGGTGGAGTATTAGAGGAAGAGGTATAGGAATAGAGATTATAGTATCAAGATGAGTATTTTCCAACATTTAAGTTTTAGGAAGCAAAGTAGGATCTATTGAAATGAAAATCTAAGTAGAGGGGTTAACTTTAGTGACTCTTAACTACTTGTTAGGAAATGAACTGAAATAGAAAGATAATTTTGATAAAGATAACATGACTAGAGAGATATAGGAAAGATGTGTTAGCAAATGGCTCAAAATAATTAAAATAATTTATTTTCTTAGTTCCTATTTTCTAGCATTACGATGTTAGTAGAGTAAGTGCTCAAATTTGCATGTGTTATTTTGTAGGTATTCTCTAGCCATTAGTGGAGGATTAGGTGGGATGATGTTTACCAACTTTTTTAGATGGTTGCTTATTTTTTGCTGAGTTTAGTTTGTTTGTAAGCCTATTTAAGTAGGCATAACCTTGCTTTCATTTAGCAATGGAACATCACATGAGTTAAATCGAACATTACATGAGTTAAACTACAAAACTCCTTGCCTTCCTTCTCCATTTTTTTCTTTTTTTTCAACAAATTGGTATTAGAGCTCCAATTATTCTTAGGCTTATGAGGATTAAGTTGCAAAACATTTTAAAAGAATATGAGTGTTCAAACAATGACATCGAACAATTTGTCTATTCCAATTCCTATTTTTAATGGAGAAAATTATCACTCTTGGGCTATCAAAATGAAGTCCTATTTGAAAGTTATTGGTTTATGGGAGGTTATTGAAAGTGAGATTGAGCCTACACCTCTTATACAAAATCCAACCCTAAATCAAATAAAAAAGAATGTGAGAAAGCAAACACATGCAAGAGGGGGGTGAATTGTGTGTGACTTAAAAAAATTTGCAATTTCCTTTTAGTTCAAGAAGTAATGACAGGAGCCTGTCAATAGTTAAAATGGTAGGAGCATGTTATGTGATAGGATCTTATTTAAAAGAAAGGAGCATGTTAAACAAAAAGTCTTGTTAAAAGCAATTTAAAACAGAAGATGCTTGTTAAAACTGAAAATAACCTCTTTGAAGTTGAAAACAGAAAGAGCCTGTTAAAAGTGAAGTAGTTTCTTGCTAAAATAAACACACACACACACACACACATACACACACATATAATATAATACGAAATACAAAATTAAGAGAGAAGAGAAGCAGTTGATTTATACTGGTTTGGCTTACAAACCAAGCCTACATTCAGTCCCTAAGTATCCAACTTGAGTATTTCACTATAAAAACAAATAGTAATTTGAAGAGCCCCCTCCAAGCTCATAAGTTAATATTTTTCAAGGTTCTCTAACCTTCCAAACTAGTAGTATTTAGCTAGCCTTTACAAGCTCTCAATAGAAAATGAAGTTTGCTCGATATAAGCTACATTGATCTCTCTAAAAAATATTTTCACTTTCTAAAGAACAAGAGATTTTACAATGATCTCACTTTCAAAATAATTTATGTTATAGCTGTATTTTGAAATTTGGATCTATGTTCACAAAAGTAATGGCTCTTCTTTAACTAGGCATTTCTTTTAACAAGTCATTGCTTTACTTGCATCTTTAGTCAATTGAATGGATTTAAAACTAAATAAATTCGAAGTCATAATTGCCAAAAATCTTCCAATAATCACATGACTTAATATACAACCTTAATAATTAGTAGGATTCTCTCGGGTAAACCATTCTTAATAAGGTAAGTTCATAAAGAAGGTTTATGCAAGAAAAGAATTGCATTTCTTATGCATTTCCTTTTAAGAATAAATTTGTTAGTAATAAATCAATTTTGAATTTTGAAATATTATGTAGTTATAATCAAAATGGTTAAGAATAAACCTTGACTTAACAATCTCCTCCTTTTAATGATGACAAACAATAATAAATATATTTTTCAAAATTTAAAAAGATAATGAATGATTTTGAAAGACATCTGAGACTTTTATATGTTCAAACATGATTAGAAGGATCCTACCTCTTAAAAAAGGAGTTTATCAATTATGTATCATAGATTTTCACAGGAGAATCAATCATAGATATAATCGAAGTAGCATTGAGAAATCATTTCATATATATGTAAAAAAATGTCTACATAAGCTCTCCCCCTTTGTCATTATCAAAAACAAAAAACAAAGAAATGGGGAGGAAGCCAACAATAATATCATTGATATGCAAGATAATATCACAAATACGAATAAGTCAATAAAATAGCAACAAAGTTCATGAAGTGATTTAGAGATTTTCTGAGCAGAATTTGCATGTCAAGAAGCTGATTTTGCATACTGTCTATCTGTTGTTACATTTTTCTTGATTATTTTGAATGTTCTTCAACTGCATTGGGATGCTTGTATTATTTTCATTCTGAGGAGGAACATTAACTTGTTTGTTTAGAGCAGAACCTAGGATTTTTTCTTCTCTTTCAAACTTCTTTTCCACTCAAACATTATTTTGCAATTTATATCCAAATTGGTATGGAATAGAAGAGTGAAACTTAGTCGGTTTATACTAACTCAAGTTTGCAAAAGGTACTCCATAATGGTGGAAAATCTTGGTGAATAACATCCTATACGATAGACAACCCGTTGTATTCTAAAAATTCCATTTACCCACCATAAAACTTAATATCATTGCAATGAGATTCATTTTGTTTCCTTTCAGAAAGTTATACACTACATAAGTGTTGAGCAAACTACAACTTTCAGTAGAACTACTCATAAGGAAAATGGAAGTAGCTGATAATGATGTAAGGAATCATGGTAGTAAGTTAAATTGCCTGCTACAAGTCTCCCATCTTAGTTATTTTCAACATTAAAGTAGATTATTTTAACAACTTCTCCTAAATCTATATCATTGACATTTTTATGACAAGGAAAATCAGTTCTTCCATAGGAGCGTTGTCCATTATATCTCCTAAAATCTTTTCAGTAATTAGACTTTCACTTTCACATACCCATGAGACTATAGCTAGCTTTCCATTAATTAATTCCTTTCTTATGTGTGTGTAGAATGCCTTGACTAGCTCATCACACACTGTCTCATCTAATTTTAGAAAGTTTTCCCAACCAATCGTAACAAAGTAAGGAGAGATAGGTATACCTATGTCACCAAACATCATAGCAAGCTAGACTTTCCCAGTAACTAGCTTTGTTTTCTTGTAGTGCATTTTATAGCAGACTTTTGCTTCCATTGATTGAAACATTTTTGTTTGTATTGATGTATTTCCTTCATTTTGAGTAGCCATCTTTATTTTCTTTGTTTTATTTCCTTTAGGAATAATCTTTTTATGAAATAACTCTTTTCTACTAGTTTTTTAGGTCATAGGTGCTTTTCCTTCCTTTATTTTTTCCTTTTTTTCTCTTCAACATAAGTGATTTCTTTTTATTCAGATAGTTTCTTGGCTTGCTTTGCAAGACTTCCTCTAGTTTGTGGTTGTTTCATCACTTGAGAAGATTCTTCATTTGAATCAACATTGTTTATAACCCAGTGTAATTTTGATAATTGTTACTTAAAGGAGATGGGTTCAGTAACATAAGCTTCACCATGACTATTAGTAAAAGTTTGAGTTTTCTTTTCTCCTTTTGATCTTGTTGGTGCCATTGAAGATTGTTGGAAAGAGAAAGTTGAGAAGATGCAAAAAGTTTGAATGCAGAATGAATAAGTGACGCTTTTGAGAAAAATACGATGAGTAGAAGAGAGAGATCTATTTCTAGTATATTTAAGTGATTCTTGAGTGTTGATCTCGTACGAAGATGAACGGTCATACACTAATACAGGAAGTGTGATTGCCTGTGTATCTTTTATCAATACCGTACAACTACTTGATACAGCTAGGCGCACGCTTTTAAAAAGCTAAAACGACGCCATAAATCATTTCCTTTTAGGACACGTGTACCCTACTCTGTTAAGACAAGAGGAGCCTTCTAAAATTAGAAGGAGCCTATTAGACTGAGAGAGAGTTTCTAAGGGAACACAATAGAAGGAGCCTTTGAAATACAATGACAAGTAACATAGAGAATTCGTGTAGAAATAATATCAAAGAGTTTGCATATATAAAGCTCTTTTCTTAGCATGCAAAATTTATCTTCAGAGAGTGGCTTGCTGAAAATGTTAGCTACTTGATTTTCAATATTAATATGCAAAAGATCAATAGTTCCTTCTAAAACATGATGTCTAAGAAAATGATGTTTGACTTCTATATGCTAAGTCCTAGAATGATGCACAATATTTTTTGAAAGAATAATAGCACTGGTGTTATCACATAATATAGGAATATGAGAAAAGTTTAGAGAAAAAACCTATAGTTTATGCTTCATCTATAAGATTTGAGCACAACAACTGGCAGCTGCTATGTATTTAGCTTCAGTAGTCAAAGGTGCCTTGCAATTTTGCTTCTTGCATGAACAAGACACAAAACATCTTTCAAGAAATTAACAGTGACTATTTGTGCTTTTTCGATCGACTTTATCACCTACATAATCTACATCACAATAGCCCACTATGTCAAATAAATCAGTTTTTGGATACCATAGTCCATAGTTCCCTATAGATATCAAAAGATTCTTTTGACTACTTGAAGATGGCTTTCTTTTGGATTGAAAGTGTGCACAAAGACACACACTAAGCATTATGTCTAGTCTTGAACTTGGAAGATATAATAATGATCCAATCATTCCTCTATACTTTGTCTCATCAATAACTTTGCCTTATTCATCTTTATCAAATTTTTTTCCAGTGTATATGGGAGTACCCATTAGTTTGGCATTCTCAAAGTGATATTTCTTAAAGAGTTCGTTTGTGTATTTGTTTTAACTAATGAAAATTTAATTTTCCATTTGTTTGATTTGTAATCCGAGAAAGAATGATAATTATCCCATCAGGCTTATTTCAAACTCCCCCTATATTAATGCTGAGAATTCTTCACAAAAGGATGGATTAATAGCACCAAATATTATGTCATCAACATATATTTGCACTATGAGTAAATCATTCTCCTTTCTTTTAATGAATAAGGTTTTATCAACATTTCCTCTTTCAAATTATTCTCTAGCAAAAAGTTACATAACCTCTCATACCATGCTCGAGGAGCCTATTTTAGACTGTACAGAGCTTTGGATAACTTCATCTCATAATCGGGATGGTTTTCATCATCAAAACTTAAAGGTTGCTTAACAAATACTTCTTCGTTAACGTAACCATTTAAGAATGCACTTTTAACATCAATTGTGAACAACTTAAAATATCTATAAAATGTGAAGGTAAGTAAAATTCTAATAGATTCCAATCGAGCAACAGGTGCATAAGTTTCACCAAAATCAATACCTTCCTGTTGATTGTAACCTTGAGCTACAAGTATAGCTTTGTTTCTTACCACTTTACCATTTTTGTCAAGTTTGTTTTGAACAACCCATCGAGTCCTAATGATTGACTTATTTTCAGGACGAGGTACCAAATTCTAAAGTTTGTTTTTGTCAAATTGATTTGGTTTGTATTTCATAGCTGAAACCCAGTTTTGAATGATGATCTTGTTCTCAGAATTTCAAAAGGATCTCACATAATGTATTGATGTGTATCAAGACCTCTCCATTCTCTCAGTTTTTTTCGTTGGAGCAAGAGCTTGCTTTATTTTAGATTTAGAGGGATCTTTTTGATCTTATGATTTTGAAGGTGCCATAGTTAGAGTATCTGATGTATTTTTAGCAATGTTTTAAAAACTGAACTAGACATCGAACCAGTCAAAGGAAAAGTTTAAGGTTTAATCAGTATTAAACCGCTATAAAACTGGTATGTAATAAATAAGAAATAAAAATTATAAAAGTGAGTAAAATAAAATATTTTATTGAAATAAAAATCATTAATGTCTATTATTATATAATGAATTAATAATGGAAAAATATGAGCCTAATATAAACTTTAAAATAATAATAATATTAAAAATGTATTTTTAAAGGACTTGTGTTTCATCATTTTTAAAACCTCCAAAATTTTTACCTCTGTATAAAAACTTATAAATTATGCTTTTATTCAACGTATGTGTACCAATTATAAATTAGTAATGTAGGGAAGTAAAGTGAGAGGGTTAGACATCATAATAGGAAAAGAGAGGTTTAAAACTAGAACCTCAGGAGCAAGTCAATGTCACTGCCTGTGTAGAGTTATTAGACATCATAGCCATTGATCTGTGAGTTATATAAGTCCCACTATAGTATATTATACAATTTTATCCAGAGGTAAAGATTAGAGAGACTTTGAAGTCCTAATATCCAACAAAAAATGTCAGAATTTGAGTGGGACGAGATGATTTATGCGCAGATGACTTCAGATGGTGGAGAAAAGCACAAATTCTACAATGATTGCAAAAGGGTTGAAAAGAGAGATGAGCATCTTCTTGAACTAGTACAGAGGGACAACGAAGTTTTTACTTTGAAGGAGGAGTAGAGTCCAGTTAACAGACATACCGTCCATCTGTTTATGTTTAGCTCAGCTTGGCCCTGCCTCCTCCTCTCCGAGGCTTCTTGGAGCTAGGAGAAAACTCGTCCACATTTATTTTAATCTTCAGGTTGGGGGTGCACTCTTTGAGAAACATTCAAATGTTATAATAAAATGGTCTAGTGAGATGAAGGGGGAAACCAAAGTCACCAAAAGTGGTTGTGGAGGTGAGGTGATTTGTGAAGAGAAGATGGTGAAGACTGAAGAGCAAAAAGTAGTAACAAGGAGAGAGTTTTGGTTTTTGAAATTTGAACTTCCATGTATACCGGTTCGACTGGTTTATTGATAAACCGACTGACTTTTATATATAAAGGTTATTAGATAAAATTGAACCGAAAAATTGACCATTTCATATTATTTTCGATTGAACTAGCCAATTCGTTCCAGTTTTTAAAACCTTGATTTTTAGGAACCAGGAGGTGTTCTTCATCATCTAAATCAGTTGATATTATCGACAATAGTGCTTCATCGAAAACCACATTTATCAATTCTTCTATTTTCTTTGTTCTTTTATTATAAACTCTGAATCCTTTACTGGCATTATTATAGCCTAGAAAAATAGCTTCGTCTGACCTTACATTGAACTTTTCAAAGTTGTCTTTTCCATTATTTAGAACGAAATACTTGCAGCCAAAAGCTTGAAAGTAAGCAACATTTGATTTTCTTCCTTTCCACAACTCACAAAGGGTTTTCTTCAGGATAGGTCATATGAGACATTTGTTGAGTATATAACATGCTGTGGATACATCTTCTGCCCAGTATCTATAAGGTAGTCCACTTTCACATAGCATGGTCCTGGCCATACAACCAAAGTTTTGTTCTTTCTCTCTACAATTCTATTTTGCTGAGGTGTCCTTAGACAAGAGAAGTTGTGAGTTATATCATTGTTGTCACATAATTCTTCAAACTTTCTGTTACCAAATTCTCCTCCATGATCACTTCAAATTGAAGTAATGCAGTATCTTTTTCTATCTGAATTTTTCTGCAAAACTTCTAAAAAACTTCAAAAGCATCATCTTTGTTTGATAGAAAGTAAACCCATGTAAACCTAAAATAATCATTTACTAATACAAAACCATAATGTTTACCACCAAAACTTTGAGTCCTAATAGAACCAAATAAATCCATATGCATAAGTTCAAGTGGTTGGCTAGTAAACACAACATTTTTAGGAGTAAAGCTGCTTCTGACTTGTTTACCTTTTAAACAAGCCTTATAAACCTGATTGCTTTCGAACTTTAAAGTAGGTAGTCCTCTTTACTAACTCATTTTTCAATAATTTTGATAGAATGCTCGTGCTGGCATGTCCAAATCTCCTGTGCTAGATAAATGAATCATTTTCTAGGGAGACAAAACACTTAACATTTTGTGGACATATCTTCCAGTTGAGCACAATATGTATTTTAATTTCTAGGACCAATAAATACAATGTTATCATTATAGATATCGACAATTTTACAATGAGATGCATAGAAAAGGACTTTGTAACCCTTGTCATATAGTTGATTCACATTCAATAGATTATGTTTCAAATCATCAACAAAGATAACGTTATCAATGTAGGTAGAGTTAGAATTACCAATTTTACTAATTTCGGCGACCTTTGCTTTATTTTTGCCTGCAAAGACAACATTACCTCCATCTTTTCTTTCAATGTAGTTTAAGTGTGATATTTTTCCTGTCATATGTCTCAAACATCCACTATCTACTATCAACTATCCATTAATTTTTTTTGTCTATGTTTTGAAGCATATCCGAAAAAATATTATCTCATTTTAGTTAGGCAAAATTTTCTGGGTCCTTTCAAGTTAGTAGCTTGACCTTTCGGTCTCCAAATATACATTTGAGATAATTTCTCTATTTTTTGAAAGTTACAAGAATGGTTAATATGACCATGTCTACCACAGTAGAAGCATAAAATAGATGAATGAGAATTGATATAATTTCTACCATGTATCAGGTTCCTGCTATTTTGACAATGGCTTGCTTTTTAGATTTCCTGCTCTCTACTTTATCCTTTTGAAGAAGAGGACATTCAGGGCTAGTATGCTCAAGCTTCTTGTAGTGGTAGCATATGATTTGTGTATTGCTACTACTGTTGTTGCATTTTGATATGGGTTTGTTGTTTCCAGCCTTCTTGTTTCCTTCTCTTTTCTTTATTAACTTCTTTCTGTAGAAGCGTGTGCATTTTCTGACCATGAAGTTGAATTCATCATCTCCATCCATCTGCAACTCAGTGTTGCTTTCATCACCATTTGATTCGTCAGTCACTTTTAGTGCCATTCTTTTTTTGTAGGAAGATCCTTCATTTAGCCTAAGCTTGGTTTCATGGATCATAAAATTTTCTTGTAGCCAATTGAGTGAAATAGTGTCTAGATCCTTTTCCGTTTCTAAAGCCATCAGTTTAGGTCTCCATTCCTTTGGTAGTGACCTCAGAATCTTCATTACAAGCTCATCCTTAGGATATATTTTTCCCAGATTCTTCAAGGAACTGATGATGTTGTTGAAGCGTCCGAAGAATTTGTTTATGGTCTCTCCCTATTTCTTGCCAATAGTTTTGTATTGATGTACCAAAAGACTTATTCTATGTTTTTTTAACCTTATTTTTCCCTTTAAAGGTAACTTGAAGTTTATCTCATATTTCTTTCGTTGTAGAACAATATGATATCTTATTATATTCTTCTAGAGACAACGCATATATTAGGTAATGTTTTTCCTTACCGTTTAGTTGTACATTTCTCCTGTCAGCATCAATCCATACTTCTACGTTATCAAAAGTGGGAATTGTAGCTCCAACTTTAATCGCTTCCCATACTTCGATATCTACATATTGGAGATATATTGTTATTCTCTCTTTCCAATAAGCGTAGTTGTTTCCATTGAAGTAAGGAGGCTTTGAAACAGATTGTCTTTTAAAATTTCTCAAGGTTTTTGCCTTGATATATCATGTTATGTAAAACACAAAAATGTGAAACCTCACTCTGATACCAAATGGTAAAGCAAACACACGCAGGGGGGGGGGGTTGAATTGTATATGACTTAAAAAAATTCTGTAAGTTAATTTCAGTTCAAGAAGTAACGATAGGAGCATGTCAACAGTTAAAATGGTAGGAGCCTGTTATGCGATAGGATCTTGTTTAAACAAAAGGAGCCTGTTAAATAAAAAGTATTGTTAAAAGCAATTTGAAACAAAAAGCGTACGTTAAAACTGAAAGGAACCTCTTTGAAGTTAAAAACTGAAAGAGCCTATTAAAGTGACAGAGTCTTTTACTGAAATAATCACACACACACAATATAATGTGGAAATATAAAAGTTAAGAGAGAATAGAAGAAGGACACTATTGATTTATATTGGTTCAGCTTACAACCCAAGCCTACGTCTAGTCTCTAAGTATCCAACTTGAACATTTCACTATAAAATCAAGTAGTAATTTGACGAGCCTCTCCAAGATCACAAGCTAATATTTTCAAGGTTGTCCAACCTTCCAAACTAGTAGTATTTAGCTAGCCTCTACAAGCTCTCAACAGAAAACGAAATTTGCTCGATATGAGCTACACTGATCTCTATCAAAAATATTTTCACTTTATAAAGAACAATATATTTTACAATGATATCGCTTTCAAAAGAATTTTTGCTATAGTTGTATTTCGAAAGTCTGATCTATGCTCACAAAAGCAGTGATTTTTCCTTAAATAGGCATTTCTTTAGACTAACCGTTGCTTCACTTTCATCTTTAGTCAACTGGATGGATTTAAATTTGAATAACTTCGATGTTATCTTTGCCAAAAATCTTCTAGTAATCACTTGACTTAATATATGACCTTAATAATTAGTAGGATCCTCTTGGATAAACCGTTTTTAATAAGGTAAGTTCATAAAGAAGGTTCCTACAAGAAAAGAATTGTATTTCTTATGTATTTCCTTTTAAGAATAAATCCGTTAGCAATAAATCCATTTTGAATTTTGAAACGTTATATAGTTATCATCAAAATCGTTAAGAATAAACCTTGAGCAAACAAAATGATGAAGAAAGGGCAAAGAAACCAAAAGCTCTATCTTGCCTCCATCTGGTTGTGACGGAAGGAATTTTCACGAGTATAATGGCATGTGAATCTCCTAAAGAAGCATGTGAGAAACTTAAAGAAGAATTTGATGGCAACACTCAAACTAAGATGATGCAAATTTTGAATCTCGAAAGGAACTTTAAGATGTCAAAAATGAAAATTTCTAAAGGTATCAAGGAATATAGGAGAAAACTTATTTCCATTGTCAATCAAATCAAGTTACTTGATGAAGAATTTCTATTCAAAGGGTTTTAGACAAATTTCTTGTGACACTTCTGAAAGGTACGAGTCAAAAATTTAATCACTTGAAGTTACTAAAGATCTATCAAATATAACCTTTGCAGAGTTACTAAATGGTCTTCAAGTTATGGACCAAAGAAGAATATTGAGGGATGGAGAAAATGGTGATAAGGTCAAGGAGCATACATTGTTAAGAGTTCCTCTTCAAAGGGTAGAAGTAAAATTCTCAAATGTACAAATTGTAAGAAACTCGGCCATGAAGAGAAGGATTGTTGGCACAAAAGAAAATTATAGTGCTTCAAATGCAAGAGATCTGGGCATTTACACAAAGGTTGTATATTTTAAAATGAAGAAGAAAAAAACATGGCACAAGTGGCATAAGAAGAAACTCTTTTTTAGGGTTATTGGTAAGAAGTGCACCATGGACATATGCGCTCTAATATTTGTAAGTTGATGATACTGTGCATTAAAAAATTTGAAGACAGTGATGAGAAGTGCATTACATTAGGAGAGAGGTGCTCATCCATGAAATTTTGAGGCTAGGGGGAATGTTAGCAAGTGCTTCAAAATAATTAAATTAATTTATTTTCTTAGTTCATATTTTCTAGCATTATGATGTTAATGGAGCAAGTGGTCAAATTAGCATGTGATATTTTGTTAGTATTCTCTAACTATTAGTGGAGGATTATGTGGGATTATGTTTACCCGCTTGCTTAGATGATTGTTTATTTTTTACTGAGTTTAGTTTGTTTGTAAGCCTATTTAAGTAGACATAACCTTGTTTTCATTTAGCAATGGAACATTACATGAGTTAAAATACAAAACTCCCTGCCTTCCTTCTCCATTTTTATTCTTTTTTCTCCAATAAGATGTGATCAGGTTAAGACATTTGTGACAAAGGTAAAAGGTGGATTAGATAGAAAAACACAAGGATGAGATTTTTATTATAGTTCTACACAGTGTGTATAGTTTGAATCAAAGTAGCATAAATAACTAATAAATACCTTTATTTTGTAGTAGTCTGGCTTGTCATGAAATAAAAATCCAAAGGAAATTTTTGCTAAAAAAGAGGAGTTGGCATGTGATTGATGAGATAGATAATAGTTTAACAAGTTGAAGTCCAAAACTCCAATGAGATTGAGGCTTGATGCATAAGGGCAAGAGTAGATTTTAGAATATGGTGGTAGTTTTTTTATTTATTACAGTGACAATATGTTGACATATGCAAAGACGAAGATATTAATTGTTATGCTGACAAAGAAAGTGATTTAGGACTTAGTAGTCTTCCCTTCCATTAAAATATAAGGTGATAATCGAAAGCTGAAAATATTTCTTAACAAGTGTTTCAAATTGTTTAGAAATATTATAGACATCAAATTTTTACTCAAGGGATAGAGCCATGTGTATTTTGTAAAATGATAAAAGAAATAAAATAATATTTGAAGTGATTAAAAAAAGATGTAATGGAAGCAGGTGTTGGCCCCTGAATTTTTTTTTAATATTTGATTAAGCATGATTAGATTAATTTTAGGGTCTTGCTAGATCAATGTATGTTGAAATTAATTAGCATGTTAATGTGAATGAGATTATGTGACATAGGTGAATTAAATTAAAGTGTTAGGAGTGTACAGCATAAAGGGTATTTTAGGCAAGTCACTTAAGGATGAAAGAACATAAGTTTTTAAGTAAGGGCAAAATGGACCTTATGCAATTACTAAGGGTATAAAAGGGAAGAAAATGTGGTGTCTTTCATTTGAAGAAGCAAGAAAAACGTGATTAGAAGAGAGAAGAGGGAAAGAGTGTCGTATAAGGTGAAAAGAGGGGGAAGAAAGAAGAGAAACCTAGGTTTCAACTTTTTTTAGCCATCATGAGTGATTTTTGAAGTTGTTCAAGAAGGAAAAAGGAAGAGGAAGGTTAAAGCTTTCATTAGAGCCAAGAAAATCATTGTTGGGTGAAGATTCAAGGTAAGATGATTTTTAGTCTTTTGGAGTTTTGAAAGGTTTTTTGTTCAAAGAGCTTGAGAAATGTATGGGTTTAAGTATTCTAGGATCAATTTCATGCTTTTGGTTCTTTGGGTTTTCCAATTTGAATTTCTATTGATTTGGGATTTTTGTAAATGATGAAGAAAATCAAGAGAGGCAAGAGGGGCAAGAGGAGAGGCACATTTGAGCAACTTTTCAAGTAAGGAAACTAAGGTGGGTGACATTTTTATAATTGAGTAAATAAGCTAGTAAAGTTTCTTGCAAATAAATGGAATTAAATGATTTCCAACTACCTTAAAAATGTGCATTTATTGTTCTTTAAGATGGTTTGAGAATGTGCCATATGTTTTTGTGTATGAATTTTGTGAATGAATTTTGAGTGATATGGGAATGATTCCAAATTGTTCCATAATTGTTGTATTTATGGCTTTTAGATGATTTAAGAAATGGTTATATGATTGGTATGGGATTTTGGTTGATGAATTGTGAAATGATGATAGAAATGCTTATGGAATATGTCATGTTCATGAAATCGAGTTTCTAAAAATGTGCTATATTATATGGGTTTGTGGTCGTCTGTTCTGTCTGTCAAGTGCACTTGATTAAAAAGGCCTCTCCCGCCTGCTCGCTAGTAGCATGGAGCTCCCTTGCGGACTCCCATAAGTTCACAGCTACACAAGACCATTTTGTGGGATTGTGATAGTACGTTCTGTTCACGGCTACACAGGACCCGTATGGGAAATGTGTAGTATGTTCTGTTACGGATCCATCCAAACCAAAATGATGTGCTTATGTGTTTACATTTGTTGACAAGCTTGATGACTGCTTGACTTATATGAGTTGTGAATTGGTTTGACAAGTTGAGAATTTGAAAAATATACATTTTATAGATTTTCATGAGAAATTGCCATGATTATTAGAGTTTTCAATGGTTTTTGCTTATTACTGATTATAAGACTGTTACCCACGAGCTTTAAGGTCACCCCCTTCCTTCCCATCTTCAGGCGATGAACAAGATATCGAGTGACCGAGTGAAACAGAATCGAGGCATCACTGCAAAATTTGCATCTTTTGTGTTTTAAGCTAGATTTGTAACCACAAGGCTTTAGTTGCATTTTTGAGCAAATTACTATT
>JAOSBN010016454.1:0-17779 GCA_027563595.1 Erythroxylum suave | reverse complement strand
CATTATAAAAACACTTCTAGCTCTAGTCAGAAGTACTTTGATTGAACGCATCAAATTGCTACTTTCGCTATGTATCTATATGTATGAATAACAGCTCTACCTATTAATTTCTAACATGTACTTGAAGAGGGAACCAAAAATAAAAATCATTAGGGCAAAGTTCAAATGTTTATATTAAAATATGTTATTAAATTATGCCAAAATTCAGTAACTATATTGGATAAATTGTATCAGACCTAATATCATATTATTTGTTGTATAATATTTATTTTAGTCGTTTCACATAATACAAATAATATGACATTAATTATTTTGTTATTTTTTGTTAGATTCTATATCGGATAATAACATACAAAATAAAGAAAATAATAAAATTTAAAAATTAAGCACTGTATATACTTAAATAGTAATTTCTCCAATAGAAAAGAGTAACGATATTTATCACACCTTTAAATTCTTAATTAACTAATTTATTTATTTAAATAAATCATTTATAAAGTATTATGTATAACTAAAAAATAGTCTTACTAAATAACAGTAATTACACATTAAAAAGTGGAAGCATTTTTTGGTCATAACTCGTAGATTTATAAATTGATTGTACCCTTATAACGTATGATATCCATTTTGCTTGATTGTTATATTCGATGTAATTATAAGATTTAAATCATCGGAACTTAATTAGTTAGTTTAGTTAGGTATAACCCCTATAAGTGTTTAGAATTTTTGGAACACATGATAAGTTACGTTAGCAAACTTAAAGTTTGAATATTTAATTATCAGTTTTTAAAGTTTGGTTTATATTTATAAAAGTACGCAAATTTGGGAATTTTTTATTAATCCTTTGTTTTTATAAGATTTGTTTGTTTTAAAATTAAAAAATATTCAATAAACTCCTTTAATAAACTAAGTTTTATGAATTAATTAAAGAACTGAAAAGAAGACCTGCAGAAGCTCCTGAAAAGAAGACCTGCAAAAGCTCCTCATGCATGCATATCTCATGCATGCACGTAGCTCTTTGAATTATTCCCGTAGGTAATTATTCTTTCTGTAGGTTGTTACATAGCATGTGGCCCACCGTAGCTCAAGCTATAATAGCTTAACGGATTGTTGTTATCATGCAGTACACAACTTTATTATTGTTTATTCTTTGCCACTCATGTAAAGACAAGTGTAAGGTATTCATTGATTGTATTCTTTTATAAATAAAGTGATGTAACCTCAACCAGATATGCTAAGATTTGTCCAGCAATAATCTCTATAAAGTTTTTTCTTGGTATCAGAGTGAGGCTATAAAATGTCTAGCAGCTACAGCAACATCTCCAATGTTACGGGTAGTAAAAGCAATGAGAATCACACAGCAAGCACAATCAAGACGCTGCTATCTTCTGGTGGATCAATGAACTCCTATTCGATGAGGAAAATCAACCATGACAACTTTCTATTATGGAAGAATACAGTTCTTCCTATAATCAGAGGCAATAAACTGGAAGGTTTTCTGACAGGACCAAAAGTGCCGCCGTCTGAGTTTAGTGAGAAGAAGGATGAAGAAACAGACAATGTTCAGGTAACTGTAAATCCTGAATATGATGATTGGTATGCACAAGATCAATTGCTGTTAGGTTGGTTATTTAACGCAATTAAGCCCACAGTAGCGTTTGAACTGATGGGCAATGATACATCTAAGAAGTTGTGGAGTTCTATAAACGAATTGTTTGGTATTAAAACTTGATCTAATGTGATTTTCTACAAGCATGAATTTGCAAAACTACAGAAAGGGGGCATGAAAATGGAGGATTATTTGAAAACCATGAAAGGAATTGCAGATAATTTAGCTTTATTTGGGCACCTGGTCACTCAAGAAGATCTGGCTACACAAATTTTGGCTGGTTTGGACTCTCAAGAGTATAACCCACTTGTTTGTCAAATCACAGAGAAGGATGAAATTACCTGGATTGATCTACAATCAAAATTGCTCAGTTATGAACAAAGAATGGAGCAACTCAATACTAGCATAGCAGCTGTCAATCTCAGTCATCCTGTTGCTCATTTCACTCGAAGCTTTAATAGAAGTCAGCCACAACACTTCTTTGGAGGTAGATCAGGAAGTAACTACAGAGGAGGTAGAGTAACTAGAGGAAGAGGAAACAGACAAGGTTGAAATTGAACTATGTGTCAGGTCTGTGGTCAAATTGGCCACATTGCTACTGTGTGCTTCTACAGATTTAATAAGAGCTATATGGGATCTCCCTCAGAAAATCACAAAATCCAAAATCAGCAAACTGCATTTCTCACTTCACTTGATAATCTGCCTGATAATGTTGTGTACCTGGATAGTGGTGCTACCATTCACGTTACTCATGATGCGCAAAACCTACAAAGCAAACAAGAATTTAATGGTAAATAGACACTAACTATTGGAAATGGTGAGCAACTTCCTTTTCATCATGTTGGTCTTGTTAAAATCTCTAGTGATATGCATAACCTTTTCTCACTTAAACAAGTATTACATGTTCCTACTATTGAGAACAATCTTGTGAGTGTTTCAAACTTATTAACTCAGATAATGTTGTTGTTGAATTTAACTCATCTGGGTGTTTTGTGAAGGACCCACTCTCGGGCAAGGTTATGCTGGAAGGGCGAAGTGCATGGACGATCTATATCAGATTAAACATCCTCAACTACCAACCCTCAAACACACTCGTTACCAAGCTTTTATTTCAAATTCCTTTGTTCTTCCTAAAAGTGCACAGCCACAAACTGTTTGGCACAAACACCTAGGACATCCATCATATAGAACACTAGTTAAGATGCGTAATGCTTGTAATATGAAAATTTCTATGAATGAAAATGCATATTTCTATAATGCATGTCAATTGAGCAAATCTCATTCTCTTCCTTATACCTGTTCTTCTTCTCGTGCCAACCATCCTCTTAACTTGATCCACACTGATGTATGGGGACCATCTCCTGTATTCTCACTACATGGTTATATATATTATATGCTTTTCGTGGATGATTGCACTAGATATACATGGTTATATCCTCTAAAATAAAAGTCTGAGTTTTTTGCAACCTTTAAACAATTCAAAACTTTAGTTGAAATCCAATATGACAGCATGATTAAATGTATTCAAGCTAATATGGGAGGTGAGTTCCTAAGCCTAGCTAAATTCCTTCAGGAGCAAGGCATTAGAATACAATACGCATGCCCTCACACTTCACCTCTAAATGGTAGGGCAAAACGCAAACACAGACATGTGGCTGAAACAGGTTTAGCCCTCCTAGCTCACTTTAAAGTACCTTTTCAATATTGGCCTGAAACTTTTACAACCGCTGTTTTTCTAATCAATCCCATGCCAACACCTATTTTAAATGATAAGTCCCCTTTAGAAAGCCTAACACACATGAAACCAAATTACAGGTTCCTCAAATGTTTTGGTTATGCTTGCTTTCCCTGCTTAAGACCCTATCAGTCTCGAAAATTCCAATATCATTCTATGGAGTGTGTATTTCTAGGCTATAGTGATCTCCACAAAGGCTATAAGTGCCTCAGCTAAACTGGTAGATTCTACATTTCAAGGGATGTAATCTTCAATGAAAACGAGTTCCCCTTTCACAATCAGTTTCTCAACACTACTCATTCTGAACCGTCTACCATAGTCACTCTTCCATTCTAGCTTAATTCTCTTACAATCCCTAACCACTCTGATAAAGGTCCTTCTTGTACTTCACTTTCTACAGATCCAACTGTTGAGATGGAGTCCAACACCCAAAATCCTTGTGAAGGCGGTTCCATAGCTCCAAAAATTGAGGTATGTAATTCCCCTAAACACTCACAGGATCAAGCACTTGAAGGGGGCAGTTTGATTGAAATCTCAGAAGCTACTCACAATGGTTCTGAACATCTTGTAGAATAAGCTAATAAGTAAATGACTAGTATCCATCAACAAAATTCACATAGAATGACAACTAGAAGCAAAGAAGGTGTGTTTAAACCAAAGCATCACTTTGATTACCAAACCTATCTAACAACAGATTGTGGTCATATGACAATACCTATAGAACCAGTTACAATTCAAGAGGCTTTGAGCTCAAAATAGTGGAAGGAAACTATGGTGGATGAATTTGAAGCTCTTAAAAGGAACAACACTTGGTCTCTAGTTCCTTACAAACCTAACATGAATGTAGTGAGCAATAAGTGGGTCTTTAGGGTAAAGAAAAATGTAGATGGGAGCTTTCAGAAATGTAAAGCTAGACTAGTAGCAAAGGGCTTCCATCAGAGTGTTGGAATAGACCATGGAGAAACCTTCAGTCCTATTATCAAACCATCAACAATCAGAGTCATTTTCTCAATTGCTGCAACAGAAAGGTGGGTGGTAAGACAACTTGATGTCAATAATGCTTTCTTAAATGGTGACTTGCAGGAACTGGTATTTATATAGCAACCTGAAGACTTCACATATAGAACGAAGATTAACCATGTTTGTAGGCTCCATAAAGCTCTATATAGATTGATGCAAGCTCCTCGAGCCTAGTATGACAAACTAAAAATGACCTTGCTCAGCTAGGGGTTCATAAATTCAAAGAGTGACACCTCCTTATTCATTCTAAGACACAGGAATGAAATCATATTTGTGTTGGTGTATGTCGATGACTTAATACTCACCGGAAACAATCCAATTACAATCCAAAAATTTATTCAAAAGATAAATCAGCTGTTTGCTCTGAAGGATCTAGGGGACCTCTATTTGTTTCTAGGAATTGAAGTAACTAGGGACAGCAGTGGATTCTATTTGACTCAAACAAAGTATATAGAAGAGATCCTTTAGAGAGCTAGAATGGAAAACTCCAAGATGTGTCCAACACTAGCTACCCTAAACCTCACGCAACTTACCAGTGATGGAGAATTACTTAAAGACCCAACATCCTATAAAGCACTCATCGGTGCCTTATAGTATTTGATATAAACCAAACTAGATTTAGCCTTTGCAGTTAACAGACTTAGCCAATTCCTACAAAATCCTACTACTACTCATATGCATTCTGCAAAAAGAATTCTGAGGTACCTAAACGGGACCAAAGACTATGGTCTCCATCTTCAACTGTGTGAAACCTACAATCTTATAGGTTTCTTTGATGCTGATTGGGCGTGCAATAAAGATGATAGACGTTTTACAGCAAGACAATGTGTTTTCTTTGGCTCAAATCTAGTAACATGGAGCTCTAAGAAGCAACATGTCGTTGCAAGGTCCAGTGCAGAATCAGAGTATAGATCTCTGGCTCAAGTCGCTTGTGAAATCTTATGGTTGGAGTCCCTTCTAAAGAAGTTGCATTTTCCTGTCCATGAAACTTCAGTTACTTGGTGTGATAACATGAGTGCAAGTCAGCTTGCATGTAATCCTGTCTACCATGCATGAACGAAACATATTGAGGTGGATGTACATTTTGTTCGAGACAAAGTTCTTGATAAGAAGCTTGAAGTGCGGTATGTTCCTTCAGTTGATCAAATAGTAGATTGTCTCACCAAAGTGCAAGTTGGTACTCAGTTTCATTGACCAAGGGACAAACTCAGAGTGGGAGGCTATTACCACTTCTGAGTTTGAATGGGGATGAAAAGAAGACCTACAGAAGCTCCTGAAAAGAAGACCTGCAAAGGCTCCTCATGTATGCATATCTCATGTATGCACGTAACTCTCTGAATTATTCCTGTAGGTAATTATTCTTTCTGTAGGTTGTTATATAGCATGTGGCCCACCGTAGCTCAATCTACAATAGCTTAACGGATTGTTGTTATCATGCAGTACATGACTTTATTATTATTTATTCTTTGCCACTCATGTAAAGACAAGTGCAAGGTATTCATTGGTTTTATTCTTTTGTAAATAAAGTGATGTAACCTCAACCAAATACGTTGAGATTTGTCTAGTTATAATCTTTCTAAAAATTTTTCTAAAACAAGCAAAGTCAATTATGGAGCTAAAATTTATGAAATGTATATCTTAAAAATATTAATGGTTGGAAAATTTTTGGTTTTAGTGCTAAGTAAAAATTAAATTATAGACTAAAAATTAAATAAATATTTTTTTTGAAAAATTAAAATAAATAGCATGGAAAGAATGATAAGGATTACATAAGGGGCGTTAATAAAATGCTAGTGTTCGACACTATATGAGGCAAACCTCTAAAACACAACTTTGGGAATAAAAAACTGGCGTACAAACAAGAATATATGCCAATGGCCGTTGAGAAATTAGGTAAAACAGACTCCCCCTTTATCAACTTCTTATAGAAACTTCTCGATTTGGTAAGGTGCAACAGCGATGGCTAAGATACTGGGGTGTCGATGATGTCCACATTCCTTCTTAGAGAACTGACGCGCTTAGATCAGCCTCAACACGAAACCTTGCAAGTATCATTCTCAACTTCGTATCTCCAATTATCGCGTTTTTGGGTAAACTCCTAGATTTGTGTTTTCCATCTCCACAGACCCTGCTCAGAGGCTGCTATGATGGTCAGAAAGGGTCGTCTTCTACCCAGGTAAGACGACTCATTCTACACCCTTCTTGTTGAGAAAGTTCTCTGCCGATTTCAAGGATTGGGAGTCTTCAAGTCAAACCCGGCTAGGAAGGAGCTTTTTTTTAGGAGACCCTTCAATTCCATCAGGTAAATATCCCCTACCACCGTTCCAATCCTCAATGCTTTCCTTTGTCATGAGTGGATAAATTATGGAATAACCATATTTTGCGATTTCCATCTCCAGACACTGATTTGAGGCTATTAAGGTGGTCAGCAGGGAAGATCCTCTACCTAGGTAAGACATTTCAAACTGAACCCAACTTGTTGAGAATAGGTTTTTCATAGTAACCCTCTATTGATTTCAGGTACAGGGAGAACCCGACTAGGAAGAAATTTTTGTCACAAGGCCCTTCGCATTCCCATAGGTAAATAACCTCAACCACTATTTCCAATCGCAATGCTTTCCTTTGCCATGATTGAATGAATTGAGCCATACTGTGTGTTTAACACCAAACTAGTAGGCCTTTCCTCTGCATGTATGTATGAATGCTTATAGTCTCCATTCTGATGCTATCTGGGAAGAGAAATCTTTGATAGAGTTAGAGAGGATTATGTGTTCTCTAACTTTAACAAAGATGCTCTCTCTGACTTGATATGTAGTTCTATTGGTAGTTTGGAATATTCTCATATTTCTTTCTGCCCATATCTCCTTAATACATGTCACAAAGCAAATTAGGTTAATAAGAGAATTAGGCTAAGAATCTTACTTTAGCCTGCTGAACCACTGCATGATCAAAGTGAACTGATTTGTGTTTAGAGACCATAGGCATTTGTGTCTTGTCCAAGACCAAATTTCTTCCAAGTAGGGGCACTCAAAAAATAGGTGATCCCTACTTTCTTGACTTATATTACACAGTACACATTCAACATTAGACTCCAGGTAGGGGAGTCTATCCATAGTGCTAAGTTTATTTAGGATAGTAAGCCATAGGATGAATGAATGGCTAGGCCTGAGTTCCTTATGCCATACAATTTCATACCAATCTACCCTGGTACTCCCCTGAAAAAACCATTCCCTACAGTTTGTTGTTGTGAATATGTCATTTAGATGATTACACCAGATGTATTGATCAGGAATAGATAGGTTAGGAGGATAGGTAGGCAAAGGAATTCCAACCGAGAATTCCTCCCATTAGACCTCCTTGATGAAGTCTTTTACTTTAGCATGTAAGGGCAGAGAACTTAGTAACTAGGCTGCAATCTGATTTGAGATTAGGAGACCATTTCCAGACCAATTATCAAACCAAAAACTAGCCTTATTTCCATTCCCTACCTTGCATGAAATTTTAGTACACATATCCTCCGTTATCTTCAGTAGTTGAGAAATGAACCAAGAGTGAGAGGCTTTAGGGTGAATGGACCATATGCTTTGACCTTTCAGGACGTATGTATGGAGCCATTTAACCCTTAGGGTATTCTCTCCTTGCAGAATAGACCAAAACCTCTTCATCAATAGAGCTTTATTAGACAACTTTATAAGAATAACTCCAAGTCCTCCCTCCCTTTTAGGCCTGCATACCTCGACCCATTTAACCTTACCTAACCCTTATCCAAACCACTTCCTACCTATAGAAAGTTCCTGATTATCTTCTCTATTGACTTGATGACGCCCTTTGCCAACACCATATTTGAGGACCAATAGGTGTGCATGGCATTTAGTATAGTATTGACCAATTGCAACAGTCCCCCAAAGGATAGGGCACGGGTATACCAAGAGGACAATCTCTTGGGGATTTTTTCAATGAGAGGATAGTATTCCTAAAATTGAATCCTTCTAAAAGTAATTGACAATCCTAGATAACATAGAGGAGTATGATTCCTTAGCATACCAGATAAGGAGCAGACTAGCCCTTCTAAGTGATCAGCATTTTTGGATAGAACAAAATGACTCTTGCTATAGTTGCCAATGAGGCCAGACATTAAGCTCAATAAATTCAATGATGTTACAAGGATTTTGATGGAAGCCTCCTATTCCTTGGAGAATAGTAAGAGATCATCTGCAAAGTATAGATTAACCAAAGAAACTTTCTTGCACCGGTTATGGTGTTTAAACCCAGAACCTCTGGTAGTATTATGCTTTAATAGAGAACTTAGGGCTTCCATACATAAAATGAATAAGTAGGGTGACATAGGATCCCCTTGTCTAAGTCCTCTATGCCCATGAAAGATTTTTGTAGGAGATCCATTGACCAATACAGCATAGGATGGGGAAGTTATGCAAGCTTCTACCCATTTGATAAAGACCTTAGGAAACCCCATCACTTCTAGCAACCTTAACATAAAGTTCCATTCTACACTGTCAAAAGCCTTCTTAAAGTCAACTTTAAAAGCACAATTCTTGGGGGATTGCTTCCTAGAGTAACTTCTAAGCAACTCTTGTACAATAGATATATTGTCCCCTATTTGTTTGCCCTGTAAGAAAGCGCTTTGATTATCACTAATCAAAGTCCCCAAAACAACCTTCAATCTATTGGCTGTGATCTTTGCTATCACTTTATAGATGAAATTTGAACAAGCAATAAGTCTATAATCCTCCAATGTTGTTGGATTGCTTAGTTTAGGGACTAGGTATAGGTAAGTTTTGTTGATCTCCTTAAGAAGAGTTCCTGAAGAAAAGAACTCTTTAATGGCTGCTTTCACCATAGGACCCACCTCATTCCATGCTTTCTGAAAAAAAAAACCATTAAATCCATCAGGTCCAGGAGCCTTTTTAGGATTCATTTGAAAGGCTACACCTTCTATTTCCGAATCTTCCACTTCTTTAATAAGTAAGGTCTTCTCCTCACTTGAAAGCTGATTATGAATAATGGAGTCCAAAAACTGAGTATTTACCGAGACATTCCTAGAAGTATAGAAATCTTTAAAGTAATTCACAGCTTCTTTCAACAACTCTTCATGCTTACTCTACTTCCTCCCATCTGGTAGATTAAGTTCCTTGATAGAGTTGTAGTTGGCCTTGGCAATAATAGAGTTGAAGAAGAATTTAGTATTCCTGTCTCTTTCTTTTATCCAGCTTACCCTAGCCCTTTGCTCCAAAATACTGGCATGGTTGTTGAGGGATTGCAGGTAGGCAGTTAAGGCTTCTTTCTCTTGGGAAAGTAAATGTGAATCTCCTGGATTGTTGGAGAGATTGTTCTGAAGATGGGAAAGTTTTTCTCTGGCTATTGGGATAGCCCGCAATGTGCTATCCCCAATATGATTCTTTAGAGTCTTTAAGGCCTCCCGAATAAGTTTTAGTTTCTGGATGCATTGGAATTGTTAACTTCCATATACAGTAGCTATAGCTCCTTCCCTATCACAGTTCTAAAACCCCCCACATTCACCATATAATTGTTAAACTTGAATGGATGGCTTCGTTTCACCTTTAGGAACAGGTTCCCCACTAACATTGGGGTATGGTCTGAAATCATAGGGTCTAGGAAGGAGACTTTATTCTCTGGGAAATGCTGGATCCAAGCTTGGTTGACTAGAACCCTGTCAAGCTTTTTTCTAAGTGCCTAACCATTAGATTGTTTATTATTCCAGGAGTAAAAAAGACCTATAGCCTTAAGGTGTAAAACTCCTAACTGATCAACACATTCCTTAAAATTTGTAGAGTACTTTCTTAAGCAATAATTGCCTTCTGCCTCTGTTCTATATAAAGTAAAATTAAAGTCTCCCGAAATGAGCCAAGGGTCTATCACCCTTCCTTGAAACCTTAGCAGACTCGCCCAAAGCTCCTTCCTTTGAAGCCCATGATTTAACCAATATATTACTATGCAAAAGTAGAAGAATTTTTCTCAACAAACTGTCATTTCATATAACCTACGTCTCCACTTCCAACACCTGAATGTCAACAACTTGAGGGTCAAATTCAATAATAATTCTACCAAAAATATGAGCCTAATGATTAGTGTGGAAATGCACTTATTGCCTAGATTCTTTAGGTTTTCTGACCAAATTTTTGTTTCCAAAATAGCAAAAGCTGAAATGTTTTCCTTAGCCAAAAATTCCTTTAAGGCCAAGAGTTTTTGGGATAATTAAGTCCCCTAACATTCCATATTACAATTATGGTTTAAGGGGTTTGGAGCTTTGGCTGCTCCTAGTACCCTTCCTCCTTTTGACAGTAGTAAATTGTTCTACAAGGTCTCTATCTTTTGCATTAATGGAAGCAGAAGAATATGAAGTGGGCTCTATATCTTTTACTTTGTCTCCCTCCAATACCACTAACTTGTCACCCTTAGAGTCCTCTTCGTTATGGCTTGTACAAGCTTTTTCTTTTGTTAGGATTTGTTCTCCAAACTAGAACTATCTTGGCTACTGCTTGTATCAAGTATATGCTTATGCTGGAGTTTGTCATATAGACTAGAACCGTTTTCAACATTTGGGATAGTAGCCATTTCCTCTGTACCATCTTCAACCAACTGGTTTTTGTAATTCTGGATTGAAGGTGTTGCTAAACTTTAGTTGGTTTTTAACTCATCTTTCCCCTCATTAATCTTATGGTTGCCTGTCTCTTCTTATGTCACTTGTTGTTACTTTCCTTGCACACCAGATTCTTCTTCACTATCATATAGTTCTAGGCTCATTAGTTCCTTATAGCTCCCTTCCCTGAACTTTTTCCCAGTTGGAACCCATCTTTTTCCTTGTAGCTTCAAGGAAGGCCTCCAATGGTAATCCACCATAACATCATCTTCATATAGAGAGCCATTAGAACATAGCCTCATGATAGGAATCTTTTTAGGCAAATCCTTAAAGATATCCATAGAAATACACAATCGGGTGTAACTTAACCTTTTCCTTTTAGTAGTGTTCTCATCCATGCATAGTGGTTGCCCTAAAAAACTTGTTATCATACTAAGACCTTTGGTGGTCCAGTACTCTAAAGGAACATTATACAGGTTAACCCATAACGATACTGACCTCAACTTCCCAATTTCTGGCTAAAACCCCTGCTGCCAACTTTGGAGAAACAGGGGGAGGTTCATCACGTGCCAGGGGCCTTCCTCCAAGACTTTAAGAGCCTGCACTTTAGTAGAAAAGGTGCATAAAGCTAGGTTTTTATCAAGTAGCAAAACCTCTAACAGCCCCTTATTTTGCCAATGATTAGTTGCCCATTTTTGCAGCATTGGAAAAGGCGGCCTTCTCTCCTAGAAGAAACCCACCAGTGAGGCCTCCCACGAATTAACACCTTTTTGCAAGACCTCCACATCAGGCGCCACAATAAGTCTACCCTGGTCTTCTTTCGAAGGGGAGTAGTGGAGGGCAGTATCACCATCATCAACAAGAACCTGCTTCCAGTTGTTCTTGAAATCTGAAGTGGAGAGTGAGCCCTTCTCAAGGAGCTTAGGAGCAACTAGGGTTTGGGAGGGTAGGGGTGGAAATTCTATGGGTGAGGTTGAGGACTACATGTGTTCAGACATAGGTGACAGGCAAATTAAGGGAAGGCTTAGGAGTGGCAAAAAAGTGTTTTGTAAAAGCAAAGGACGGGTAGTCCAGTAGAGTGCAGGAAAAGCATTTCACTTCTGATGTTGCATATGTGACTCTGTAACCATATCCACCTGCCACAGGTGAAGAGAGATTGGGGAGTGAAAGAGGGCAGGCGTAACTTCGAGTGAGATGAGATAAAAGAGGATACCAGAAGCTGAGTGGAGATGCTAAATGAAAGAGGCTAAGGAGAGCAGGGGTTGGAAGGGGAGTCATGGCTATTTTAGAGGTAGGGTTTCAAGGTAGCAAGCATTGCGAAGATAAGGACTCTTTTTTTTTTGCTTTTTTTGTAGCCCAGATTTAACAAATTTAACTTGCCTAGAGATATATATTTTGGAGTTAGTTGGATCAAGACAATAGCAGGCACTCTGAGTTAGGAGTACCCAAGGAATACACATGGTTTGGAACGAGTGTCTAGTTTCTTAGTTCCATATGGTCAAAGCCAGGGATAGCACAATCAGCCAAATATTTTGAGTTTTGAGTAATTAGTTGCTGTTTTGAATTTTTTTTTCATATGAAGAGGAGAAGTTTAACGTCGGAGTTGGCATATGTTTGATTAAATAAACGGCTGTGGCGAAGGCATAAGTCCAATAATTTAGAGGAGAGAAGCATGAGATACTAATGCTAATCCAGTTTCTACAATGTGAAGATCTCATCTTTCAGAAAAACCATTGTGTTCAGGGGTGTGAGGTGGTGTAGTGAGATGGGAAATGCCATTCATCGAAAGAAAGTGGGCAAGTGCAATATATTCACCATGAGTAAAGTGTTTTGATGGTTTTATCAAAGTATTTTTCCACAATGGCTTTAAACCTAATAAAAATATCATTGACGTCAAACTTCTGTTTAATTGGATAGAACCAGATATATCTGGTGAAATGATCCACAAAAATGACATAATATTTAAATCCATCATTTGATATAATTGGGGAAGTCCAAACGAGTTTCAAGGGGTTGAGAAGCGACAATTGTGGTGTGAGAGAATGATAATTTGTTGCTTTTATTACATAGACAAGCATTACATGAAAAATTAGAGGATAAATAAGAGGAGATATCGAGTTTATTATTGGAAACAGTCTGTTTCAGAATGGGAAAGGCTGGGTGTCCTAACCTATGATGCCAGTCGGATAATGTCGTTTTGAAGCTGGAAAAGGCAAGTAATGGTGGAGATAACGGCCACTCATAAACGTCATTTTTAGTTTGGCCCTTCAGAAGTGTTGCTCCCGTGTGAATGTCCTTTACAAGAAAAGCAGTTGGTAAGAATTCAATTGAGACATTATTAGAGTTGCAAAATTGAGAAATGAAATGAGATTCTTTTTCATAGCAGGTGTTGATTATTGTCTCAAACTCATAAAAGTCAAAAATAGTGGTTCAAAAATGGTGGCTATTTCGGTGGCTTTCGGTGGATGCATGCATTAGCCAGCTACAACCCATTGACTTCTCTGTATAAAAGAAGCAGAAGTAGCAAAGAGAGGTGAGCAGAAAAAACTAAGAGAGCCTAGAGGGAGAGAGAAAAGGAGAGAGAGTTGCATCAAGAGAGAGAAAATAGCAAGGAGAAATTTCAGAGAGAGATGGTTTTGTATTTTTCAGTTTTTTATCTTCCTAGTAGGAGTGTGTGAGCTTAGGTTAATTTGGGTCTTTAGGAAATTGAGTGATAAACACTATTGTATATTCTCATTGATTATAGTGAAATACTCAGTCGTCTCCAAACTGAACGTACGTATTGCCGAACCAGTATAAAAATCTTGGTGTTCTTGTTGTTGTTCTATTAGCGTTTCCGCACAACAACAGGAATACAGAGGACATTATTCAATTGAAAAGTGTTGTGAGTTGTTTTGAGAGAGGAATAACCAGTATGAGTTATGTTGAGACCCAAGCCATCGCCGATCATACATCTGAGCCATTGTATGGAGCATGCATGGAGAGGTTGTTTTGATCAGCTGTAACATGGTGAGTGGCTCCACTGTCCAAGAGCCAAGATGTATGATTGGGATTATTCGGAGCATAATGAGCCCTCGGTTGCCATGGGAAAGCAGAGTGACCGGTCGAAGCAGGAGGATTATTGTTGGATGTGTTAACTGGGACTAGCTGAAATGAAGGACACCGTTTTGCTGTATGACCTTGTATTCTGCAGATTTGGCAATAACCCAGGTATGGCCGAGTTGGGCGAGCTCCTTGAGTTGTGAGTTGTCTGCAACGTCATGAATTATTATTAGTGCCTGAAGGTGCAGGTGAGCGTCATTTTGTTGCTTTCTTGCTCATGGGATTAGCAGTGGCAGGAAACTGAATGTGTTTGGGCTTGTAGTGACCATCGAAGCTTCAAAGTTGAGCAATTTTTCATGTAGTTCCTCAAAGGTGATATGTGTTTTTCTAGCTTGGACAGCACGTGTGAGTTCTGTGTATCCATCGCCAAGTCCATCAAGTATTTTGTCCGTGAGGTCTTCCGCATGCATTAAGTGGTGCTCCTAGAAGGGCAAGTTCACCAGCTTCTGTCTTAATTGTTTTCGCGTACGATGTGGCACTTTCAGAGTCTTTGCTGATTAGCTTGAGTTGGCTCTTGGCCTGTTTGATGCTTCCAAGAGAAGGCTTGGCGTAGGTGGTGGCCAAGATAGTCCATGATTCGCGAGCGGTTTTAGCTTGAGCAACAAATGGTATGATCGTGGGGGAGATGGAACCAACGATGGCATTCAAGATTAACTGGTCCTGTCAGATCCAGAGGCTGCGAGCAGGGTTTGATCTAGTTGTGTTATTTTGTGTGATAGTGGCTGAAGAGCATGGCTTTGAGCCATCAATCTAGCCTAAGAGATCATAGCCAATAAGAGAGTTTGAAATTGCAGTTTCCATAAGAGATAGTTGCTGGAAGTGAGTTTGAGAGGGGTTTGGGCAGCAACATTAATGCTGATGAGGTTGTGATGGGCGTGACTGGTGTTGACAATGGAGGGTGAAGGATTGGCCATGGCTGCTCGAGGGAAAAGAAATGGTTGAAAATCCTACAAACTAGGAAGTTGTTCCAAACTGAATCCTATATCTAAGAAAGACAATTACATTGGAATAATACAATATGATAAGAAAGAATAGGTCAAGCACTTACAGATTTGATTTTCTCTATTAGTATATAGAGAAATTAAAAACAATGGTGGGAAAATTTTTGGTTTTAATGGTAAGTAAAAATTAAATTATAGACTACATAAAAAATAAATTATTTTTTTTTTGGTTGCACTTGAGTAGAATTCTAGTAGTGAATAGAAAATTTTTGCTAAAAATATTACTGAAGCAGAGACTAAAATGATCTAAAATTTGAAAATAGAAAATTGAAGGAACTGTTTGGAGCTTAATAGCGAAGGTTAACTATATCTTTCTCTTTAGGCCCAAATGTAATTACATTTTTTCAAATTATATTATGTTAAGCGAGCCCATTAAGCGCAGTGATTTAAAGAGATAAGAAAGAAAGTAATAATATCTTAATTTAATAATAAAATTTTTGAACCAACTAATTTTTGTTCAATTTTTACCATTTTGGTTTGATTTAGTTTAATAATTTTTGCTAAAAATCATAGTTTATTAATTAATTGGTCAGCTTTCATAAACTAATCAGTTTCATAAATCAAAATGATTCGATTAATTTTTATTTAACAATTTATTTTTAATTAAACTTTAAAATTTTCAATTGGTTAAAATAGACTTTTTTAATTTTATTCAATATTTAACCAGTTTTATTATAGTCTAATGTCCGTTGAACTTTTTAAACCTTAAACTTGTTATTTTACCAGTATATAACTTCGGTCTAGTTTTTATGATTTAACCAATTCAATTCTTCAACAATTATCGGAATATCGAATATATGAAAAACGGGTCTTCATATCTTTGTCTTCTATGAATCTATTCAAGAAGGGGATTGGACAAGTAGGAGTGACCTAATTGGTTTCAACTCCTCATTTAAGACTCTCCTTTATAGGAAATCTTGAGTTCAAGTCACTAAAAAGGAGAGAGAGGGGGGATTTTCCTTATTGATGATCCTCTAGTTAGCCCTTTGGGCATACTCCTTGATTGGATCAATTGCGGATGTCTCGCTTTCAACGACAGTGTGGGAGTTGGAACTACTAGGAAACTTGGGGCTGATGGAAACTTGATGCTGAGCAGGGCCAGTGATCAATCATCAGCTGACCAATCAGTATGTGACGATTCCTTGTGCGTAGAAGTGTACAGAGTACGTAAAAATCTTAGGGACTTTGGAGTTCCAAACTTACCTCATCTAAGGCTCTTAGAGTGGGGTCTTGAGAGCTCAAGATTAGTCCGACAAAACTGCGTTATCTAATGTATAACAAACAAAAAAAAGGGATTGGATTGTACTACTAATAAAAAATTAATTAAAACTTGAAAAATAATGTAAACAACTAAACTCAAACTTACGGTCGCAGTCACGACCTTTTCTGCAATGAAATAATCATAAAAATAGATTAATTATAAACTTGACAAAGAATATATATTAATTTGTGTTTCTTCCATGGAGATGTCCCTAACAGAATATCCATTCTGCAGAAAGTCTTTGATTCTAACTAAGAAGGTGACAAAACAAGATATTCTTGTTCTGATTTTGATTTTATATGACTTAGATGATCGTCTTAATTTTAAGCATGAGCTCTCGTTATAAAAGACGACATTTACCCATTCTCTTAGACTTTAATTAAAAAGTAATGACAAAATAGATACAGTGTTAAAATTAGACATAAACTAATTAAATATCACTAATATCATAATTTTATTCATCTTTTAAATCTGAATCGAATTAATTAAATTAGACTTAAATTAATAATTTAAGATAATTATAACAAATTATTAATTAGAGCCAATTTTAATTAGTTAGGTTCAAGTTTTAGAATTGAATTAAATCTTGATATAAATAACATTTAATTAGTCACCACTTAATATTTCATCATTATTTTAAACCCAAATTAAAAAATTCTTAAAATATTAATGACAAAAAAGAATTCTTCAAATTATGGCAACAAAATAATATGAGAGTAATAAATTTTAAATGATAAAATAAGCACTAAGATTTGCGTAAAAGCCCTACATTAGAGGAAAAATCATGGACAAACTAACAAATAAATATACTAAATTCAATAATAATTTAACAAAAAAGTTGACTCTCATCCCTCTCTAACAAGTTGTGTCACAAAATTTTAGGAATTAAATCATAGTTTATGTTACAATCAACAATCAACAATAAGAAATTTTAAAAACAAAATGACATTATTTTTAAAATAAAAATAAATTTAATGTTAAAAAATTGAGTTTGGCCCAATCTCGATTAAGTTCAAATTTGGGTTACGAGTTTCAAACTCATTTGAGTCTCGAGTCTCAAACTCGTTCAGGCATCAAATTAAGCCTAAACTCTGATATACTCTTAATTAAATACAATAAAATACTCTATATATAATTAGGAGTTAATGTTCTAATAGAACCCTTTTTTGAACAGTACTCCTGAATAACGTAAAACATTAACTCCTAATTATAATTATATATATATATATATATATATATATAGAATTACTCTTAATTACTCTTAATTAAATACAAAAAATTCATTCCCCTTTTACATCTTACATCTATAGTAAATTTTCCCTTATGAATTTCTTTTTCATTTAATTAAAGTTTGAAATCCTAAGTTATTAATTAGTGAAATATCAATATATCCGAAACTTTTTTAAATGATATTCAAGAAAAGAGTATTGTC
>JAOSBN010016443.1:0-17780 GCA_027563595.1 Erythroxylum suave | reverse complement strand
TCCTATTGCATGTCCCCAAATTGAGGTCGGTATGTTGTCGGAGATGGGTCTTCCATGCTTATGTGTGCTTATGTTCCCGAATGTTGGGCCTCGAAGACGGGGTCCAACAATACTGCTTAAAAGGAGATTGTCATCTCACACTGTTATTGTTGATCACACACTTGACAAGACTGGCTAATGGTTAGCTGTAGCTTTTTACTAGTTGTTGGAACCCTTCACATGCCTAAAGGTTGGAGGAATGCAGTTCTAGAGCCGAGGGAAGCACGGTGGTTGTTATGAATGGGTAGCCACAGTATGTGCAGCTAGAACATACCATGGTTTGATGTTTGGGGACTGTAGTACAAGAGGAGATGCTTAGCCTAGCCTTGTATATAGGCTAGGAAATAGGTGGGACTCTATATGGAGATGGCTAACTACCCCTGGCAGTAGGACAAAGTATGCCCCCTAGTCTATGGTTGCTATTGGCCAAATGTGCTAGATGGTAATAGTATTTTTGGATGTCGAGGGATGAACGCTAATGATAGTACCAGATGTTAACCCCCTACCCCTTTGGTTGGGT
Source organism: Erythroxylum suave (assembly GCA_027563595.1). NCBI lineage: Eukaryota > Viridiplantae > Streptophyta > Magnoliopsida > Malpighiales > Erythroxylaceae > Erythroxylum > Erythroxylum suave. The sequence goes on along the minus strand of JAOSBN010016443.1, from coordinate 17,221 downwards.
TGTAAACAGAAAACTTATTGGTATTTGTGGTTGGGGTTTACACTAAGTACTAGATGATGGATGGAGCAATTGATGCAGTTGGCAATGGTTTACTTAATGTTAGGATGGAGGGGGTTCACTATTGAGGCATGCAGTATTGGTGCCCGAGAAATGCGAGAAACCAGACTACTTTTTGTGATATGCAGTAGATGTGACTGTTCAATATGAAGATGGACAATTAGTGATACTGTTCACTGCGACGAATGACAATAGGTTCTGCTTGGGTTTGTGTACTTTTGTATGATTTAAAAGGTTGGCCCTGGCTAAAGGGTTTGACATAGTGATGTATAAGACTAGTTTTTTTACCTCTCCTTTCCTAGGGATGGGAAATACCCCAATTGGCCATCTATTTATTGGTTGTATTTACTTTAGATCGGGGTTTGTCCCTCAGGACCATGTAATCTACATGTCTAACCTTCTCCTGCAGGTGGACTTATTGGCCTTTACTACATGGTAGATGAAGCTGGAGCCATTTGTTGTTGGTTGTAGAGATCAGTGGCTAGGGTCACTGTTCACACTGAAGGTTGTTTTGGTGTGATTTGAAGGTGGAGCAACTGACATAGATGAAGTTTAGACAATTCCTTTAATGCTGAATGGGGACAAATTTGATGGATGTTGTAATGATCTACATATATTGTGAATTGGGGCATAGCCCGTTGGAGTAACTATACAAGCTAGCCTATATTCCCTCCTCTTTTGGTGGAATGTTGAGCTAATCTTCGTCGTTTGGGTGGGCTAGAGCATATAGTCCTGTGGCGCCCCATAGATGGAAGAATTAGTTGATGTAGTGGAAGTACATTATGGCTGGCTGCATTAACCAAAATTGGAAATATTGAATGGTTGGGTCTACAACTGGGCCATACGGGTTGCAGAGACTGAAATGGATAGGCTAGTATTGAAGATAACTTTTATGGATACTGGCTAGAGGGAGAATATTGATGTTACTGCCATTGTTGATTGTCATATGGATCAGATGGTGATTGGGGACCTTGCTAGTAGAAGGCCATAGATTATGTCATATTCTATTAAATGTAGTTAATTCTAGACTAATAGGTCCTTTTGTGTGCTCTAGACATATAGGCTCTTCTTGAAATTACCAAGCATACATAGTCATTTTGCGCAAATGACTGTGCTTGACCTTTCGGATATACTTGTTTCTAGGTGTACTTGACGTTATGATCTTCTTATTTGGATTATCACCAGGAAGATTTTTGGTAGTTTATGGTCGGGGTATGCCCCAAAGACTATGTACATAGTTTTTGATTAATACATATTTCCATCACATCAAAAAAGAAAAAGAAAGAGCTATCAATATCAGTATGTTTCGGAGTTTCTCTCAACCTTAGGTGATTTTCTGGTGAACATCTCCTAAGTCTCGCATGCATCTGAGCTTCGCTAATCTTCATCTGGATGCATACTAAGTGCTTGTGCTTTGCACTGTATCCATGTTTGTACGAGTTGAAGCCCTGTGGTTGTGAGTTTAGCTTGGTTTTAACCGAAAACATCTTCATATGTTTGGGAGTTCGAATTTGTATAGTGTTTCTGGTTGCCTGATTGTAGTTGTAAACTTAAATCAATTTGGGGATAATTCTTTGGGCTTTCATTTTTGATGCGATAGATTATCTATTGTGGGCAAATTATTATGGCTACATTGTTCTGATGTTGTCCTTACAGATTCACTTGGGTGTCGACTATTGGGGTGTTTTGAGAGGAACCTGGCCAGAGAATTTTGGGGCTCTTGAGCAATGGTGAAGTGAAAGAAGACAATGAAGAAAGGAAGGGATATAGTCGTGGAATGTGTCCTAGGGTTGCAATCTTTGATTTTAGTATCTAGGTAAGAAGAATATCAGGACAATCGACTGAACGCACAACTAGTTAAAGGTATAGGGGAAACACAACCTGGAGATGGGGTCACTTAAGTTGGTCGCGGTGGGAGCTCGGGAGTAGCTACCGGAGGTAATGTAGGTCTGAACCCTAATCAAATTACCCATCAAAAGGGGGATGAGGATGCATCCACTTCTAATTATTCTACTGAAACAACTGATATGGACAAGGAGCTATATCAATCGGATGAGAAAGGGGTGACTCTAGTGAGTCTGACACAAGATTGGAGAAGGCAGAGAATGCGCAGTAGGTGTTTGAAAAATATGCCAAAATCACATATTCTCGACAAACATCAGGAACCAACTAGGCAATTCCCTACAAGTGCTAGAGGGAAAGCTAGAACCCGATAAAATAAAAGGCCAGAACCACTTCAGGCTACAAATTCAGCTACACATCCAAAGCCCTCCTTTGTTAGCCTTTTCAGCAATGATAGAGAGCTTACCAAGGGGTTACTTTTGAAGGTTATACAAATAGAGGATGAGGTAGCTATAGAGGCTTTGGATGTATCATCAATTGAAACAAAATGGAGGTACTGTCTTATTGGGTGTTTCACAGGAAAATTTTCAGGTATGAAGGCTATTGAAGGGCTAATCGACAAATGGGGTGTTCGATGTAAAGTGTTACCCCATGATAGGGGATGGATTATTTTCCAATTCGAATCTAAAGAGGATAGAACTAAGGTGCTTGTAGGTGGACCTTACATTCTCTTTGGGAAGACCTTTCTATTAAGAAAACTATCATATGGTTTCTGTTTTGACTATAGGGAGTTTGTGGAAGTGCTAATATGGATACAACTTCCCAACGTGCCTCTGGAGCTTTGGAATGTGAGGATACTGTTAAAGCTAGGATCCCAGCAAGGTAAACCAATTTGTACCGATCACATAACTAGTATAAAGGCTTGGGCGTATGTTAGACTGCTAGTGGAAGTTAATGTGGCCAAGAAACCAACCCTTAATTTTAATGTTCGAATGCCAGATGGAAGTATATACACAGAACAGGTTTTGTATGAGACATTTCCTAGTTATTGTTATGCCTGTCAAAAATTTGGACATAACCCATTCGAGTGCAAATCTAAGACAAGGAAGAAGCAAGTGCAAAAGGTGACTGGCATAGAACCTACAGCGAATCAATCACAGCTGGAACAAAATATTTCAGTCGAGGAGGGGGTGATGAATGAAGTGGTGCTAATAGAAACTCAGCTACAAGACGATAAGACGCATCCCGCTAAGGATTAGGAGACTGTAAAACCTGTTGGTCAAGTAGGAGCAAATCGGATGACTAGAGAGGAGGAATTTGAAAATGAGGTTACTACTTTGCCTAGAAATAAAAGTCAGAAAGTCAGCAAATCTAGGACAGATGTTAGCATTATAGGAGGAAGGGAATGTCAGCAAGTTTCTTATAAAATTGGTAATCAAGGAAAGGGCATTTTGTCATAGCTGGATAAAGTAGTACAAAGAGGAGTTCCTAGTCTGTAACAGGTCAGCAATACTAATAGGGTACATTCGGATACAATAGTACACAAAGGGGCTTTTGGTGTTGGCAGTATGGGATCTGAGAAGACAGGGGAATGTCAATTGCAGGTAAAGGCCTAATGGTACAAGGAAATAAAGGAAGAAATAAAGGTACAAATGTGAAGCAGTCTATTGCGAACCATTCTGAGGGGTATAAATGCTCTTGGGAAGTACACTTCTACTACTAACAGACCTTCAAAGCTAGCCAATAAAACAATAACTACAAGAGGTACTGTGGTGCTTCAGTCCATAAATTCTGGACCTGAAAAGAGTAAAGGTGGTCTAGCCAAAGACTAGGAGGTGAGAGAAACTCCACCCCTACTCCATGACTATTTTTTGACGGAATGTCTGAGGCCTAAACAAGGCCTTATAACAAAATCATGTTAAGGATAATGATGCAGAATCGGTTTAAAGGTTGGGAATTTAGTCAGAATTTTGAAGTTATTGCAAGTGGCAGAATGTGTGTAGTGTGGAACCCCCAGTGCTACAAGTGTAATGCCTTGGAGGTAGGGGAGCAACTCATCCATTTCCAAGTATACTACCATGTCACATAGAAAAGTTTCATTGTCACTTTTGTGTATGGTCTCTATAGTGTTACTAAAAGAAGGGAACTGTGGCAACAATTGCTAGAGTTGGGGTCGGCTATCTTCTTACCTTAGATGATCATAGGAGATTTCAATTGTGTATTTGCTGTAAGGGAGAGAATGGGATGCCAACCTCCTTCTACTTATCTTCTTAAAGATCTAGTAGATTTTCAAATATCACTAGGGCTGGAAAATGCATCCTTTATAGGGGAGTTCTTCACATGGCTGAAAAACCTACTTTAGGCCAAATTCGATATGGTTTTGCTTAACCAAAGTTAGGGATTGGTGGATTATCAGTGTTTAGCTACTTTCCTAGAAATGTTACCTGATTCAGATCATTGTCCTATTGTGGTCACCTTCAACAATTTGACTTTTAAAAGGCAGAAACCATTCAAGTTTTTAACATGTAGCTTGACCACCCTAGCTTCCGGAGCATCTTAGCTGATCATTAGGAATATATAGTGGTGGGTTTAGCACAATATATGCTCTGTAAGAAACTGAAGAACTTAAAACAACCATTGAAAGTCCTGATTAAGCAAGAATTTGGGCATATCTCTGATAAGGTGTAAGAAGCTACAACATGTTTTCAGTCAGCTTATAAGGCCTCTTTGTAGAGTCTGAATGACAATAACCTGAAACAGAAGTTGAATGCAAAGAGAAAAGTTGCTAGGTTTTTATTGGAGGATGAGAGAAGATTCTTTCAACAAAAGCAAAATGCACTTATTTAATGGTAGTCAATAAGAGCACAAAATATTTTCAAGCAATTACTAGAAAGAGATGCTTAAAGAATCACATTTCCCACCTGGTAAAAGAAGATGGATCTAAGACTACCTCCATAGGGGAAGTGGTAAACCATATAGTAACAAACTATCAGGGGTAGTTAGGCACTACAATTGCAAAACATAGTCCATATAGCAGAGTGATTAATATTAGACTGAAGCTGGAGATGGAGTCCCATGAAACTTTCCTTGCACCAATTCTAGATGAGGAGATAAAAAGATCAATGTATGACATAAGAAATGATAAAGCCCTAGGGTTAGACAAATATACCTCAGCTATTTTCAAGAAACAATGGCACATTATTTGCTCGGATGTCTTATTAGTAGTGGAGGAATTCTTTAATTCAGGGAGGTTACTAAGACAAGTTAACCACATCTTCATTATCCTCATCCCAAAGACTAAGTCCACACCGAAAGTTATAGATTTTAGACTGATTGCCTATTTGAATGTGGTGTATAAGGTGATAATCAAAATACTATTTGAAAGAATGGCATAGGTTGTGGGCAACTTGGTTGATCCTGCACAAACCACATTTATACCTGGCAGAGGAATGCTTGATAATGTCTTTCTATCTTAAGAACTTGTCATAGGCTACACTAGGAAGGGGATCTCCCCAAGGTGCATGATAAAAGTGGATATAAAAAAAGCATATGATATGGTATCATGGAATTTACTTGAAGCTATGATGAAGGGGTTGGGTTTCCCCTACATATTTGTTAGGTGGGTAATGGAGTGTGTAACAATGACTTCCTTTTCTATCACTATCGGTGGGACTTTGCATGGGATGTTTGAGGGAATGAGAGGATTGAGGCAGGGAGATCCTATGTCACCAACCTTATTCCTCCTATATGTGGAATATCTCTGTCAATTAATTAAGGTAAAGATAGCTCAATCTCACTCTCCATTTCCATTTGAAATGTCAAAAGCTTGGTATTACTCAGTTTGCCTTTGCAGATCATCTTATGCTCTTTTTGCAAGGGGATTATACTTCTATTTAAGTTCTAATAGAGGCTTTGAGGGAATGAAATGAGGTTGCAGGGTTAATGGTAAACCACTCTAAGCCTAATTTGTACCTAGCAGGAGTGTTTGGAAGGGAAAATGAAGACATTATGCAAATGGTTGAGTTTCTAGTAGGCGAGTTTCTAGTTAGATAATTAGGAGTACCTTTGTCTCCTCTTAAAGTATCAGTGGCCCAGTTTTCAGTTCTTATGGAAGCTGTGGAAGCTTATATCTATGATTGGAAAGGAAAGTCCCTTACTTATACCGGTAGAATTGAACTTGTGAATTCGATTATTCAAGGATTACTATCTTTCTGGCTACAGGCCTTTCTTATACTTGCTACCATTCTTGAGTGGTTAACCTCAATTTTTTGGTTGTTTGTATAGAGGGAAAACACTTTAGGGTAGCATAGGATAACATTTGTGTACCCAAGATAGAAGGGAGCTTTGGGCTGAAAATTTGCAAGAAGTGGAACTTGGCTCTTTTATCTAAAGTACTATGGAACATTCATATAAAAGCTGACTCACTATAGGTATGATGGATCCATGAAATCTACTTGAAGGGATCTTCAGTTTAGGATTGGCAGCCACATAATAGAGATTCCCCACTTATGAAGACACTTGCACACATTCGGAATCTACTTGTTGAGAATTTGGGTAGCCGATGGGGAGTGGAAGGGGGATTGCAGATTTTGTGTACAAAGGATACACTTTATTCAATGAAAGTGTATAATTCGATTCGTAAAAAGTCTACTACTATACGATGGATGTCCTTCATATAGAAGCAATACATTCCTCCAAAACACTCTTTTGTTACATGGTTAAGCTTCTGCAATAGACTACCTACCAAAGAAAACTTGATGCTCTTAGAGCTGAACCGAACATGTAGCTTTTTTCATACTGAAGATGAATATATTGACCATTTGTTCTTTAAATGTTTTTTACAAGTGACATTTGACATAGAATTCGGAGTTGGCTTAGAATGACCTAGCCCATGTCTTCACTATCCAGTGCCATCTGGTGCATTTGGAAAGACTATACTGGAGCTCGGCTAAGAAGCAAAGCAACATGATTAGCACTTCTTTCCACCATATATCTGCTCTGGAAGACAAGAAATATGGTAATACTAGATTATGCTTCTTTTTCTATCTTTGATGTAGTTTATAAGATTAAACTTATTATGTATCAGCTTTTATATAGACTGTATCCCAGTGACTTGATTACTTTTTTATTTTTGGATTATGTAGTGGTTACTATTGACTGGGTTATAGATTCTGGTCGAAGTATGCCCTAAGGACCTTGTACATACTTTTTGATTCAATACATTTACATTGCATCAAAAAAAAAGAAAGAAAGAGCTATCAGTATTAGTGTTTGGTTTTGAGCTTCCTCACCTTAGGAGAACTACCTCCTAAACATCGTGCACTTGTTGATCATCTTTCTTGCATTTTAAGTGTTTAATTCAAATGATTGGCATTGTGTTTCTGGTTGTCCAATTGAAGTTATTGTCGCTGTGTTGTTTGCTAGTTTGGGTGACAACTTTCAATCAATTTAGGGAAATTTTTAGGGTTTCTTATTTTTGGATTATCATTGATAATTCGAGTTTGATTCAGTCCATTAAGTTTCTTGCTTTGTGTGATTTGTTTGGTTACCTGGTGGAGTTTTGGTGGTCGTGCTTCTAGGGTTGAATAGAGAAGACTATCGGGACAATTTTGGGGACATTCTATCATAGTCTTTTAGGGCTTTTATACTATAGGGAAGCAGTGTAAGATGCTAAGGAAGGGAAAGGACATAATATTGAATATGTCTTAGGGCTGAAATCTCCCTTGACTGAGACTGTTGGGGGTAATGATTGTCAGGAAGGTCTGGCTTTAGTTCAACCGGTTAGGGGGATATTGGAAAAGCAGCCTGGGGATGGGGTTATCAGAGTGGATGCTAGCCGCTGGTCAACGCCAAGCTAGAAGGGTGACAATGTGGTTAGTGTTGAGGTTTCCCGAAGTTACAAGGGCATAGGAGAATTGATTTTGAAATAAGGAGGAGTAGGGCAGGGTGGAGGTGAAACAGATTCATCATCCTCGAATGATGAACTAGGTGATTCAGATGAGAAGGGGAGTGCATTCAGTGCATCTGAAGCTAGCTCTGATGGGAAAGGGAGTGATCCGTAGATGACTGATGAAATGCCAAAAACAACACCTATGGAATAGCACAACGCACCAACCCTACTATCTTAAGTAAGTGCAAAAGGGGATAATAGAACCTGACAAGTGTTTGATAAAATGCTAGCATCAATCTGAACCCCCAAGTCAACAACACACACCAAGCCTTCCTTTTCTAGTCTATTTAGGAATAATAGAGAGCTCACTCAGGGGCTACATTTGGAGTTTGTTATAGTGGAGGAAGAGGTGGTTATAGAGGACATGAACATTTTGTTAATTGAAGCCGAATGGGGATATTGTTTTGTTGCCTGTTTTACCGGAATGTTTCCATGTATGAAGGCTATTAAAGGGCTGATAGATAAATGGAATGTGAGATGGAAAGTGTTACCCCATGACAGGGGATGGATTATTTTTCAATTCAAATCTGAAGAAGATAGAACAACTGTGCTTACTGGGGGCCTTAAATTCTCTTTGACAAAGCTTTGTTGTTGAGGAAACTTCAACAAGGTTTCTGTTTTGACTACAAGGAGTTTATGAGAGTCCCCATATGGGTTCAGCTCCCCAATGTCCCTTTGGAGCTTTAGAATGAGTGGGGATTGTCTAAGTTGGGAGCTCGTATAGAGAAAGCACTATGTATTGATCATACAACAAGTACTAACACGAAGGTTAGTTTTGCTAGATTGTTGGTGGAGGTAAATGTGGCCAAGCAAATAGTCCTCAACTTTGATGTCCAAATGCCAGGAGGCAAAAAATATAGTCAATAGATTATAAATGAGACATTTCCAAGTTATTGCTATGCCTGTAAAAAATTTGGGCACAACTCCTTTGAATGTAAGACCAAGAGCATAAAGAAATCAGTGTAGGAGGAAATTAACATAGCACCTGCAGCGAGATAGTGGACAGACACCAACCATCGAAGGAGTAGCTACCATCAGTCCTAGAGGATGCTTTGTTAGACAAAGTGATACTATAACAAACTACCCTACATGTAACGTAAAATGTGGAACAGAATTGGGGGCAATTGGTTTCAGATCAAGAGCCTGCCAAAATTACTAGACAGGCAGGAACTACTATTCATACTATAGCTATTGTGTTGCCTAGGAGTAAAAAACAATAGGTTAGTAAATCTAAGACAACTTCTAGCACAACAGTAGAGGGAGCATGGCAACAACTTGAAAAAAAACCTGCAACAAAGGTAAAGGGATGATGACATATTCGGATAAAATAGTACACAAAAGGGTTACTAATCACCAACAGTCTAGGAATATTGGACCCAATAAGGAAAAGGGAGTATTGGCTGAAGGTAAAGGGCCGATGGCACTAAGCACTAAATCAGTGAACGAAGGAACTAATTTAATGCAATCTGCTAGTAACTCTGGTACTGATCAGGATAAGTTGTAACTACTGGGAGATACCCTACAGCTACTGAAAAAGCTTCAAGTTGTCAACAAAATAAAACAGTACCTGCAAGTGGAACATGGTGCAGCAGAGTGGGACTAGACCCAATAAGAGTAGAGGTAATTCTGCTCCTTCTAGAAGACTTGGAGGTGTGAGCACTCCTCCCATGCAACATGAAAATTCTTTGCTAGAATGCCCAAGGCCTGAGCAAGGCCTTGAGACAAAATTATGTTGGTCACTTTGTTAGACAACACAATTGCAAAGTTGCTTGTTTTCCTGAAACTAAGATGACTATGGATGGATTAAGGTTGTTGATGCAGAATAAGTTTAGAGGCTAGGAATATGGTCACAATTTTGATATTATTAGAGGAGGCCAAATATGTCTCATTCCTATAAATGTAATTTCTTGGCAATAGAGGAACAATTCATTCATTTCCGAATATACTGGCTTGTTACACAGCACACTTTCACTGCTTCTTTTGTGTATGGTCTATAAAGTGTTACTAAAAGAACGAAATTATGGTAACACTTACTGGAGTTGGGGTCAGATAATTTGTTACCTTGGCCTATACTAGGAGACTTCAATTCTGTGAGTGCGACTAGGGAGGGAATAGGATGCCAACCTCCTTCGGCTTATCTCTTTAAAGACTTGTTAGACTTTCAGATGTCCTTAGGGCTAGAAGATGCACCGCATACAGGAGAGTTCTTTACTTGGTAGAAAAATCTTTTATGGGCTAAATTGGATAGGGTTTTGCTTAACTAGGCTTGGGGTCGTTGTAATATGAATGTTCAGCAAATTTCTTTGATATGCTCTTAGACTTAGATCATTACCCAGTTGTGGTTACTTTCAACAATGTAACTTTTAGGGGGTAGAAACCATTTAAGTTTTGTAACATATGGCTCGACCATCCTGATTTTCAGAATCTTTTAGCCCATAATTGGGAACATTTAGTAGTTGGATCAACACAATTTACGTGATGTATAAAATTGAAGAGCTTGAAGCGACCATTGAAAGAGCTAAATGCTCAAGTATTTGGCCACATTTCCTACAGGGTGAAACAAGCCGTAGAAAGTTTCCAGAATGCTTATAAAGCCTCACTGTAGAGTCCAAAATGATGATGCCTTGAAGCAGGGGGTGAATACTAAGCAAGAGCTGGCTGACTATCTGCTAGAGGCTGAGTGTAAATTCTATCAACAAAAGGCCGAATGCACTCACCTACTAAATGCCGATAAGAGTACCAAATATTTCTATGCTATTGCTAGAAAGAGAAGCTTGCAAAATCATACTTCCCACTTGTTAAAGGATGATGAATCCTATACTACCTCAATGGTGGAAGTGGCATGTAGCACCCCACTCCCGCAAGGCCCGAACCTAACAACAATGGGTGATGTCCGAGCTCGTGCCCAGCGAGGGTGGCGTGCTAAAGCACTCAATCACTCAAAAATCGGTATAAAAACTTTTTCCTTGTTTTCTTTTAAAAAACTAAAATCACACATATTCAATCACAACAACACAATCATCTGAGTTTCAATAGCCAATTGGGCCCTTTCACAAATACAAAATGCTTTAGTTGTCTCTGAATATACTTTTATACAAAAAGTTACAAAATAAACAATTCAGTATAAAATAACGAAATACAATGTAGGCGCGAACTGATTCCGACCTCTATCCTTCACTCATGCTGTAGGTATAATCCCGTTGGCCTAACGGGGTATTCTTCTGATCCTAAAAAATAATTGAAATTTTTAGGTGAGTTTTGTGAACTGAATGAGTGGCCATCATCAATGGCTCACCCAGTAACTTAACACATAATCTTATTCACAACAATTCACATTTCACAATCAATTACAATTTATTCATTCATCTTATGCATATGCCTAAACTATCCCATACAGGGCTTGTTACTAACTATCCCATATCTGCTTGAGGGACATAGGGCTCATTTTACATAGTGAGCCTTAGGCTCTTAATCACATACTGAGCTCGAGGCTCCATTTCACTTTTCATTTTCACTTTCTGAGCTTCAAGTTCTTTTCACTTTCGGTGGCTACTACGGTCACAACTGCCATTATATTTCATGCATTCATGAGATGGAATGCATCACTCACATTTGCATGATCTCATTCAATCCTTTCCCCATATCATCGGACCTTAGTCTGACATTCAACATTTAAGTTGAGAATCAAATTTTCGTTTATATGCAAATGCACTTTCAAAACACATTTAACAATCAATTACATACACTTAGTTCATCCAATTCACATTCAATGAGCACTTCAATATTTCACTCATATAACACATTCATCGGACCTTCTATTTGAAACCCAACACAGTCAATCATATTCACACAATTATTCAGAAATCAATCAATACCAAAAAGTCAAACAAACAAATAATGGAATGAGATCATCTAGGTCTACTCATAGTACGCTCTAGATTAGCACTTGCTTCCAAATTCTAGGAACACTTGAATGCGGACACTTGACCTACACAACCCATTTATGCAAGGCAGACATTGCACACTAATCAATAATTGCACATATATAAGCATTTATTCATGCACAATGTCTAATTTACCTATGTATAATGCATGCTCAATGACAAACTCTGGTACTGTAACAAACTTCACATCTTATGCACATTCCCATTTCATAACTTAATCACTCATCAGTTCTTTCACACCATTGCACACTTTAATTGATCTTTCAACTCCCAAAACTGGTTTATCACTATCCCATAATATTCCAATCATCAATCCAAAGAAAGTCACTATGTACTGTACATTAAATCTCCTAACTCATTTTCCAACACATAAGAATATCACCGTTCTTAACCATTTAGCAGTGAACTACGATGCGTGCTTCATTTCATGCAAAATCTACGTAATCATAACAAGCTTAGTTGTTTGAAGCTCCAATCTCTATAAAGCCACATAACCCTAATCTCTCATGTACCCACGTATATAGGTTGACAGGGAGGTTCGGTCTTTCTTTGAATGAAAGAAAGGCATATCCAAGTAGAAGTGGGGACAAACAAAAAAAGTATGGTTTAGCTTCGGTGAACATTTGATGAAAGCTCTTGTTTGGGGGATTTCTTAGGAAAGAAGTTTTCAACAAAAGATAAAGACAAGGATAGTAGCTTGTCTTTTATAGCCAAATAAAGATCTGAACTACCTACAACACCTGTCCAATTCTTATCCACTTATCCACTACCCATTTTTCCAAAATCAATTTAGTATTACTTATACTTAAGTTTATGACTCAGTAACACCACTAAAATCATAAGTCATACCCTCTTACTCACTTTCAGATTTTTCCAATAGCACATCATTTCGGGTCAACTTTACGTTCTCTTTTTTACCCTGACACTGAAGTCATTTTGCAACACTTTTCTCTAGAAGCATATTCCCCTATATCTTATGTCTCCATTGACACCAACGTTATTCAATTTGGTTCTGTCCTCTATCATACTGAACTTGTCTTGGGGAAAATAGCACAACTTTTCACTAGGGATGTTGGATTTAATCATCTTAGAACAATCTCTAAGAGGACTTATAGGTCTATAACTCTCTTAAAGAACTTAAAAATAGATTTTATCTTCTAAAAGGTCAGAAATGAGGCAGAAGATAGGTACAGATGAAGCCAAATGAAAAGGCAGACCAAATGGAAAAAGACAGATTATAAGGGGAAATTGCTATAACTTTCCCTTCAGATATCGGATTAGGGTGTTCTTTATAAGGTTCGAAAGAAGACTTCAAGATATACAACTTTCCTGAAGATTTCAAGAACAAATTCTATCATCTGAAGCGTCAAAGATGGACCAGACGATACAAAATGAACAGTATATAGAAGAAGAAGTCTCGATCACTTAGGTAGAAAGCAGACGAATGCTAGAAGCAAAAAAAATTTGTCAGAAGGTAGACGAAGCAGAAAGATAGACGGAATTTGTCAGAAAGTAGACAAAAATTCAAAACACAGAAGAAGTGCCAAAAGATAGATGAAGTGTCAAAAGGCAGATGATAGGCAAAAAGGCAAACGATTGGAAAAAGGTAGATGATATGTCTTTACCTTACATCTGTGTTTTCCTTAAGTCTATGTTATGACGTCATCACAGACGATACGCAAAACATAAATGATAGGCGATCAACCTTAGATGAAGCGAAGTCAAACATAGACGATATGAAACACATACGATAGGTGGTCAACTTAAGATGAAGAAAAGTCAACCACAGATGATATGAAACACAGACGATAGGTGATCAACTGAAGATGAAGAAAGTCAACCACAGACAATATGAAACACAAACGATAGACAAAAAGATAGATGATAGGCATAACACAGACGATGCATCTTTACCTTGTGTCTATGTTTTCCTTACGTCTGTGTTTTGGTGATGTCATCACAAACATAGACGATATGCAAAATACAAACGATAGGCAAAACACAGATGATATGTCTTTACAAACGATACGTCTATCCTCCTCAACATCTCCCCCTTATTTAGACTATAACTTTCTACTCCACCATCAATAACTCCCATACTAAATATTCTCAGTAAACTTCTTCACTATGTCCAGCACTTAGATTTTATTTCTAATCTTCTGACTCCATTTCATTATAATCATTTGCTATAATCACAATTCTCAATCTATCCCATGACTATTCACTATACCCAAAATGTCAATGAGTGCGTGTACAATTATTTTCATGTGTGCAAATACTCAAACTCACTTGCATGTATACTAACATTTTGCTGAGCTTGAAATGCAAATTTTCTAACTCTCACCTTGCTATTCTCTCATTATTGAAATCTGGGTTCTAACCCTTAATATCGGGATGGGATGTTACAATTCTCCCCCCTTAATAAATTTCATCCCCAAAATTTTCATATGATGTATCAATAAGATAGATTTATTAATTCCTTATATGCTTCTCCATTTCCAATATACTTCATCACTCAAATAGTCTCTTCCAAATGACCACAACTGATAACTCAATAGGTCCTTCAGTCATTGATTCTGCAATCACACTATCTTAATTATTTGGTCGATATAGTTTAGATTACTCACCAACTTTTACTCCGTATGTTGCCAATCTATCTCTGTCGATCATGCCATTATTTCTTAACCTTTTCACATATCACATGTTATGACTCTAAGACCTCTTTCACCAATAACACTAACTCATAATAATTTTATGTAGACCAATTCATATTGAGCTTAGTTTATCCTTTTTTCCTAATTTGAGCATATCTTGTACTTAATGGAAGCACACTTTGACAAGGTGATACTCCTAGAGATAATTCATCTTTTTCACTTCTCATCGATGTTAGTACACTTAACTTTCAATTCTTTCTTACTATATTCCATAAATTCGATGTAACCCACCAAAATTCATTCGTCTTTGAAAAACCACTTTATTTTGATTACAGATTCAGTCCACTCACTAATGGTATCCCAAATTTGTTATGGCTTTTAATCATTATTTTAGACTCTCTTCATTACAATGTAAGGGCGAGCAACTCTTTTTGTTGTATAACTCCTCATACAGTATGCTAATGGTATCACCAAGATAACGATTGTTATGCCTGTAGGGACTTTGAACCATACAATAATCTCATATTCCTGTGAACTCCATAAATATAAGCTTTAAACAAGTCTCCAATAGGCAAGACTATCGGTAACTAAACTATATAATTACTTGGTTCTACATTCTTAGCCATCAAATGCTCTTTCGATGCATTCCTACTAGGACATATAGCTTCGATTGTTTCTTATGTTTTCTCTAACAGTCTCCTTATCGAGTACACATACTTCTTAATTCCATTACAATGTATCATTAACTCGAAAGTTAAATTCGTTTCCAATACCTCAATAAGATTCACTATTTCTAAATTCTCATTTTCGGCTTTCCTAATCCCTTTTCTCAAAAATTGATTTTAAATTTAATAGTTAAGAGCACTTTGATTTGCCCAAAATTCATCTCAACATTCTATGCTTTTCATTGCAGTTGGCTTTGTAACCTCAATACCTGAATTGGCGTTACACCATTATCGAATTTTCTGTTCAATGCATTAAATCACAATCCTTGCTTTTCTGGGAAAAATACTCATTTGCTTAATCAAAAACTTTCAATAACTCTATTCATAGTCTCAACCTTATATTCGGTTCTTTCAAACTCCATACTTACCTCAACATTTAATGATCTACTCATTTATATATAGATCTCCAAACTTTCAGAGAAATCATTATAACAACAAGTTCTAAATCATGTATTAATTAAGCAACTCATAAGACCTTAATTGTCTTAATGCATTTGAAATCACTTTATTTTACTGCTTTAGATTTCATCCTAATCTCTGATGTGAACATCAATATATATTTCATAATCTCCAATTCCAAATGATATTATTGACATCGGTGTTATAATTCCTCAAAATTCTCTTTACATTCATCACTGATACGGTTTACACATTTTTCCTCAAACATTTTAATCACAGAATAACATCAATAAAAACCCCTTTATAGTCTTTGGTAGTATCCAATGTACAACTAGTTCTAAAGAACTCTAAAT
This sequence comes from Erythroxylum suave, assembly GCA_027563595.1. Taxonomy (NCBI): domain Eukaryota; kingdom Viridiplantae; phylum Streptophyta; class Magnoliopsida; order Malpighiales; family Erythroxylaceae; genus Erythroxylum; species Erythroxylum suave. The sequence continues at coordinate 1,297 of JAOSBN010016443.1, read as the reverse complement.
CTCTCATGTATTCTGTGTAGTCTCCTAGTTCTTCATTACCTCTATTTTCTTGGATTTCTGAATATACCATGTGCAGATACTCTAAGATCCAACATTTTATTTAATCAAGCAAAAGTTCACTCCTATTAAACTCAACCTATAATTATCTCTACCTTCATGATAAGTAAGATTTATCCTCAAGTTTCACAAATATGCTCTTTTCTTTTCAAATAGACTTGATATATCATTTATAATAATGGTCACTAATTGATCCAGTTTTGCTTGGATCACTTTAATTTTTTAATACTCTAATACCATCGGGCCATTGTTGACTCCAACAGATATAACTCAAAACTCCTTGTGCCCATGATTTGTTCTTGTAATTCTTTAAGAATCTAATTCCTCAATGACGTAGTATTATCTCATGTTATTTTGGGTTTCCCAATTGACTTCTTTTCTCGAATGATTTTCTCAATCCATTTGCTTTTCTCTGATTTTCATACAAATTTATTCTATCACCTGCTCAATCGTTCTAGTTTCACCTCACATTTCAATTCAATTGCAAAATTAACTTCCTGTGTTGGTAACACATTCATCATATCTGATTTGTATCTCTTATACTGAATGTCACCTCAAATTCAAGAATCCATTTACCTAGTTGAATACTTTACATCAAACAAAATGTGTATATTTTTAGTAGCATATTCTACATTGTATCCTTGAGTCTCCGTTAGGATTAGGACTCCAATATTCACTTTTTATTCATTACAAATTCATTTCTGATTTGTTTCTTCATTGATCATTCTTAAAATATACTAGCTGATCCGTTTAACCTAATTCGGTGAAATTCTTCTTTGAAAGAAGATTTCTTGCTACTATCATCTATACTGTTCATATAACCTTCATTAATCCATTGTTATCTTCATTGCTAAACAGATATTCTTAGTAACCTCATGGAGATTAATTTCTATCATAACTTATATGATAAGAATATCCTTTCTGATAAGGCTCAGTAAAGCATCAGGCAATTCATTTACTCTTATACCTTGGTATATATCATCAAGATCATACCATCTTTTCCAGAGACGTCATTTATGACAATTCATCAATTAACAACCTATATTCAGGATATCGTAATCTCATTTGATTCAGGGCAACAATTCTCCTTTTTGTATCTGTCCTCGATCGTGGGGACTGTGCCACAATCATGCCCTTCTTCCTTTTCACAAATTTCATCACCCATAGTAACATCATTAATAACCTCAATCTATCCTCTATTGATCACTATTAGCACTTCCATGTATTACTCTAATTCATC
>JAOSBN010016387.1:0-17783 GCA_027563595.1 Erythroxylum suave | reverse complement strand
TAAAGATGAGAGTTGGAGGGCATTAGTTCAAAAGAAACTAAGTCAGAACCTAGACCTTATAAAGATGACAAGTGTAAAGTTGCTTTTATTATGTGTTAGAAGTTTGAGTAATTCGAGAGTTAAAAAGGGGTTGGTACTTTTCCTATGTTCTTTCCTTGTTATCATCATCTCTAAATTTCTTTCCATACACAGAGTTTTCCATCAAACTCCTTCTGAGAGTTAACTCTAATTCTTCATATCCCTCACCATTTCCTTTACTCCTAAAATGTTTTTTCTGCCTTAAGAAAAACCAGAAGTTGGTTAGTGTTCACAGAGGAGTACGTGATTTTGCATGCAAGTATGGCTTTGGGGATAGTTGAAGATCTTGGAGTTTTTCAACAAGAAGGTAGTGAACAAATTCTTAGAATTGAGCATTTTGAAATAAATTTGATGAGTTACAGTCATCTGAATGAACATGGCATTTTCATATAATTGTATACTTGAAAACTGCGTTAAAAGGATGAAATTTTGGTGATATGGTGTTACTTAGGTTTTGATGGATTATTAGTGATCAGGTGTTGAGAGATGATTCTTGGAGTTGAAATAGAAATAAAATGATGAATAAGATTAGTGTAGAGAGTTAGATATGGAAAGATGATATGCTTTGTTTCTTCATTGAGCATGTATGAATACTTAGGTGTTTATATGAAGTTGATGAAGACTTAAAGATGTCCATGTGCATAGACGTATCGTCTGTATTCTATCATCTATATTTTATCATCTGTGGTTGACTATTTTATCGTCTGTGTTGACCACTTTGCGTCTATGTTTTATCGTCTGTGGTTGACTATTTTATCGTCTGTGTCGACCACTTTGCGTTTATGTTTTATCGTCTGTGGTTAACTATTTTATCATCTATGTTGACCACTTTGTGTCTATGTTTTATAGTCTGTGGTTGACCTTATTCGTCTGTGTTGACCACTTGTCATCTGTCTTTCTTCACTTCGTCTGCCCTTTCATTTGTGCTTCATCTGCTTTGTGTTTCATCTGCTTTTTGAAATCGTTTGTTATCCATTCATCTGTCTTTTAGCGTTGCGTCTATCTTTTGGCTCTTTGTCTTTGTTTGAATTTTATCATCTGTGTTTGCCTCTTATCGTCTGCCTTTTGCTTCTGTCTATGTTTTACTATCGTCTGTCTTTTGAATTTCGTCTACCTTTGAGATTCCGTCTGCCTTTAGACATTTCTTCTGTGTTCACTTCGTCTACCTTTGATATTTCGTTTGCCTTTAGCCATCATCTGTGTTTTGAAGATTCATCTACTTTATGCTTATAAGACCAAATTATATAAATCACACTCTTTGATTTAACGTGAATAGTATATTTAAAAGTAAGAGTTTGGAGAGAAATCTGAAATGGCTTATTAGGTTATAGAATTGGATTCAAATGAGTTGTTGAGGCATAAACCCTACAAACAATGCTAGTTAAGTGAAATTCGACATTTGACTGTGGTTGTGATAACTTAGATGGAAGGATACCTGGGATAGTCATGAACATGCATTGTACATTCTTCATTCCATATATGTGCATTATTGAACACGCATAACTATGCAGATTATGATATGTGTGTGTGTTATTTTGTTATAGAGGAACAGTTGGAACATCAACTTCCAGACGTTGCCGGCACTTCCAGGTATTAGCTTCGTGAGTAACTAGTGAGTAACCTAGATGGTCTCACTTAATTTCTGGTTGCTCAAAATCTATGTGAAATGATTGTATGAATGTTGCTTGAGTGTTGATTCCAGACACAAAGGTCCGATGACTGTGATATTGATTGAGATATTGAAGTGCTACTTATATATGAATGAGATGAAATAAATGTGTATTTGATATGAAATTGTTATTTGATTCTCAACGAAAGTTAAATGCTGGACCTAGGTCTGATGACCTTGAAATTTTGTCCAAACGTTCATATAAGATTGTGATATATGGGATATTCAGAAATTGTTGCATTTCATAAAGTGCATGCTCAGATAAATGCGTTGTGACTTGAGTTGCCAGTATGAAGCGCTTCCATGTAGAGCTTTGCTCAATGATTTTCTGATTCTAATTTGGCATGTAGAACTATGCTCCGTGATTCTGTCTGATTGAGCCCTATTGGCTAATATTTGTATAAGTCTGTGATAGGCACTCCGTCACAATAATAAGAAAGAAAGTGAGTCTCATGTGCATTGCTGATACATGATATGAATGATTATAAAGTGTTAAATGTTCAATGTGACATGATTTATTAGGTGTATGTGATCCAATGTGATTATACGTTATGTGAATTGATGTAATGCATGAATTGCATGAACCATCGATGATGGTTACCTCATTGAGTTCACAAAACTCACCAAAATTGCAACATTGTCTTTTTAGGACTGAGAGACAACTTTAGCTACTAAGAGGCTCTACCAGCTGTGTAGATTGTGTTTTGGCAAAAGGAGTCATGGTTCAGAGGCCGGTCAACTGGGACTTTTAGACGGATTAACTAGATTTGTATATTTTCCTCATCTATGTAGTATTATTGTATTAGGTTTTGATGATGTACATATGGAAATTGTGGAAAGATACAATGTAGACTTTCGAGTTTGTGAAATGAAATGAAGAAAAATGTTGGGTTTTAAAATATTGTGATTCCAATATGATGCTTTATAATGAATAATGATATGATACCATATGATTCCATGTGAAGTTTATGTAGTGATCGATAGCAGCTCACCCTTATAGTAGGATATGTGTCGGAATGACCTCCGGGCGTTTCGGTGTGTACCCTGCTGTAAGGGGTGCTACAATAAAGGCATGGTACCTTACTTTATTTTACTACTAAATATTTATATACGATTTTTTTATTATGAGGAAACAATTGGCCAATCTATTGCTAGGCATAAAAGATTAAGCGACCCCTGTACCCTTGACTCTGGTACATAAAAGACGAGTCCTTGTAACGACACCGTTCTATAGGACTTGCGGGTGATTGCACACCCAGAGTTCTAGTCATCAAAGAGGTTATCACTTAGGTCATGATGCTCTTGTCAACTATAGTTTGGACTCACTATCGATGAAATTCAAGCCAACATCGGGATTGGTGTGTATGCACACTAGTTTGGTTGACTAGAAGTGACAAGCATAACTATTTTAGCTTATTCTAAAATTTGAATTCCTGACGAGATTTAATTTTTACATGTGATGCTTTTCTGCTCTCGTGTTCTAGAACTGGAACCTATATTCACTGAATGAGTTATTAATAGGCTAGGCCTATATGGTTCCTAACCAGTATGGGAAGAGTCATAGGCTAGGTCTTTGTGTTTTTATGTCATGCATATTCACTTTATAGGTGGTTATATGCATATTAGATGTGTAAAATCGTCCTTAAGTTATTTAGACCATTTTGGTATGTACCGGGTTCTATTTGTGATATGTCTTTTTCCCACTTATTGAGTACATAGTGTACTCACCCCCTCCACTTTCCAACCATACAGGTTAATTTGGTGAGTTTGAAGTTTTGAGTATCGTGTAGTCTTTTGACATTTTCAAGGCATTACTACACATGGGTAGTATCTGTTTTGCATTTTTGTTGTATAGTGGCTCATGATTATGTTAATATACTTTAAAATTTTGTAAATTAACTCTTGATTGTCTTGTAGTTTGTAAATGACCTTGTGTGTGAACGTTTTGTGTTGTCCAAATGTTTTTAAAGTTATTCAGTTAGCCCGAGTATGCAGCGATTGTCATGTGCCCAATGTGGTTATGGTCGTGACAATTAAATTGGTATCAGAGCAAGGTTTTTATTTTTTCAAAAGTGTTATTACCTTTCAAAAGGTTCATCAACCTTAGGAGTTGAGTATGGGTGTCGATAGTCTTTTATTGACAAGTTGAGTCTCGGATCGTTAAATTAACATCCTTAATAGTCGAATGATTTTGACCCTGAGGAGTGTACATGTCTTCATTCCTTGGGGTGTAAGGGACATCATATAAGTTAGGCTTAATCAGATCAATTTTGTTCAACAAGGTATTTTTCTTTGATTTTGTAGTGATAGCATGGTTGGATGAGGAAGGGGAAGTCATCATAAGGTTAGACCTTTGTGACCAGAGCTAGAGGGAGCACAGTATTAAAGTTGTTAGATCCCTCTCTGCTTATAGTCACTCCTTTTGGAGAGTAAATGGCTTGTGATGAAGCATATACAACCTGTGATATAAAGGTTGGTGATGCTATGTCAGAGGTAGATCTTATTCCCCTTAATCTCCAGGATTTCAAGGTAACATTGGGGATGACTGGTTAGAGAAGCATCACGATATAGTTGATTATTTTAAGAAAGTGGTGGAATTTGACACTCAAGGTGGAGTCTCAATTAAATTTACTGGTGGCCGACAGGTGTTCCTGAGCTTTTTGATATCGATGGTCAAGGCTAAAAAGTTGATTCATCAGGTATGCTAAGCATATCTCACACATGTGATTGACACTTCGGTGTAAAGGTCGAACTTGGAGATGTTCCTATTATAGGTGAGTGCCAGAGGAGATTAACTAGATTACCACCTGATCGGGAGTTTGATTTTACTACTGACTTTGTCCTAGGGACAACACTGATATCTTTACCATTATATCACAAGACACTAGTTGAATTAAAAGAGGTGAAGGTTCAATTGCAAAAGTTATTGGACAAGGGCTTCATCTGACCAGGTCATTTACCGTGGGGAGCACGAGTACTGTTTATCAAGAAGAAGGATGGGTGGTTATGTGCATATTAGATGCCAAAGTATTTTCGGGGCATTAGCGCACTCAAGTAATCTCTATTTTGTGCTTTTGTTGTATAGTGGCTCATGATTATGTTAAAATACTTTAAAAACTTGTAAATTAACTCTTGATTGTCTTGTAGTTTGTAAATGACCTTATGTGCGAACCTTTTGTGCTGTCCAAATGCTTTTAAACATATTTAGTTAGCCCGTGTATATGACGGTTGTCATGTGCCCGATATGATTCCAAGTCAAGACAATTAGTATGGTATATATGGGAATCCATCCCAGCATGTAGGAATATCGGGCTAACCTGAAATTATAATAAAAAGAAAATTATATGGTTGTTTATGGAGGAAAGAAACTAAGAGGAATGATCCCTTCTCTAATATTTATAATCTATGGTAAGGGAATCACCTAAAACTTTTATAGAAGGAGCACTGACCTAGTCTTGGTAGACCAAGGGGACCACCAAGGTTCCAATAAAGACCTAAGTTTTAACATGGAAGAGATGCTTAAATAGTTCATGTTTTCTGTGGATGCAAAATTAGGGAAATTGGAGAAACTGGAAAAAAATTGGAATATTAAGTGAGCAAATTTGAAAAGGTTATGAGGTATAATTGTGAATCAATTTATAAACTTAAGGTACAACGGAGCTAGTTAGTTGAGACAATAAGTGAAATATTAGAGTAAGCTTTGAAGTAATATTGAGGTAAACCCTAAAGATCAAGTGTTAATCTTTACACTTGAAAATGGTTTAAAACTTGATTTTGATGTTGTTAAATAAAGGAAGTGAGAATTTAGGGAAAATTTAAGGAGAAGAATGGGAAAGTTATGGATATAATGGAACTAGCACTAGTTCCATCTTCAACATACATTAGTTATGAGAAAAATCTCTAATAAAAGTAAATTAGAAGACTATGTTATGATGTCATTGATAAAGGATTGTAATGAAATGTTGCATAATAAATTACCTATAAATTTGAAGGATTCAGGGAGTTTTAATATTCTTTATCAATTCAGTGCTTATCAAGCTATTAAAATTTTATGTGATTTAGACGCAAGTTTTAATTTTATTCTTTTATCTATTATTAAGAAGCTAGGAATAGGGGAGGTAAAGTTACTAAACAGGTCACTGTAGCTAGCAAATCATTCCATCAAGCATCCTATTGGAGATTGTGGAAAAATATGCTTATAAATGTAGGAAAATTTGTCTTTCCTACTAACCTTTTAGTGATGGACATAGAGTATGATATTCGGGTCCAAATTATGTTAAGGAGACCATTTTTGACTAATAGAAGGGTTATAATTAATGTGACTAAGGAAAATCTTATACGTAGGGTGGACAATGAGAAATTAGAGTTTCATATCTATATAACCTTGAAAAGACATCCTACCCTAGAAGATAACTAATATAGGATGGAATTAATAGACCCCAATGCATATAAAGTTCCCAAGACTCTAAACGATAACTAATATAGGATGGGCTTAATAGACCCCAATGCATATAAAGTTCCCAAGACTAATGATGATCATTTCTGAAGAACATATAAAGCTTTAGGACTTAAGGAAAGTGAGGAGGATTGTAAAAGTAGGGATGGTGCTCCTAGATTAAAAGGATAGCTTAAGCTTATACCTTTTACTAAAAAAGAACTTGATCTTTAGTTGAAGACATAACCTCTTTATTAGCATTATACTAAAGATGTATCCTACTAATTTTTCATCCTCTTACATTCTATGTCTGTTTTATGTGCTTCAGGTTGAATTTTTAGCTTTCTTCTTTGTTTTAGATTTATTATTTAGGTTAGTACCTTTAGGTTGATGACATAAGTTTATGCATATTCTTAATTGATATTGATTATTAAAAATAAGATGCATAATATAATTAAGTGAGTACAATGAAAATATTGACATGGTAAATACTATGAAACTAAATTTATTAAGTGATTATGTTTTGAATTGACTTAAGTGATGCTCTAAAGATTTAGTCCTTCATGCCATATTTTTCTTTCTTATGTAGATTATTTGATTTTGAATTTCTAGAACTTGAATTTTATCTTTTTTATATTATATGTAAGATGTGTAGAACCATTAAAATGATGAAGTTACTTTATATTTAACTTTAAGCCTAATTGCCTACTCTTTAAAAATTAGCCCATTAATAAGCCTCGTTGAGCCTGATTGAAAATTCTAGCTTTTTTATTAGCAACCCTCTCTTAAATACCCTTGAGTCTAAAAAGTAAAATAAGTATTTATTTCCTAATTTATGATTAATAGAGCTTTTGTTATTTTTGGAAATTTGTGCAAAGAAATAAGTGTGAGGGAAATGGTAAAATGTATGAAAGAGGCAATGTAAATGGGAGAATCTTATGTCAATTTTAAAAGGCTAAAAATGTTAAAAAGCAAGTAAAGTATTGAAAATCGATTGGCATATCATAATGACCTTATATTTCCATAATCAATGATAATGCACCCTTAGAATATACAGGAGAATAGGTGACATCAAAGTCTATTCCTTGTATTTAAGAGAAACCCTTAGCAAGTTTAGCCTTAAAACACTTAACTTTACACTAGGAGTCTTTTTTGCCTTTTAAACCCTTTTGCAAACATGTTTACAATTATAAGGCACGTCTATAAGCTCCTATACGTGATTATAACTTATAGACTATATCTCATCCCTCGTTACATCCAAAGTGGGTACTTTCTATAAGGACTTGAAACTATATGAGAAAAAGTAAAAGGATTCATGACATGTCCTATATTATGGACATTTTCACCTAGATAGGCTATGCAATCATATGATATTGTAGGTTTTCTTAGCTTAATGGATCTTCTCAACTGAACTAGTTGAGCTTATTCTTATTTCACAAAAACCTTATTGTGTACCTGTATTAGTTCCTGTTCCTATATTAGAATGGCACTAGGTCTAAGATCTACTAACTTATCTTAATGAGTAATGGATATGAAATAATAGTTGTATTGACTTTACTATTATCGAAAGGATCAGCTTATCAAAAACATCATGCTTTGAAAATTTAGTTATTTGTGACTTCATAACAATGTATCCTTCCTCTATATAGTAAACTTTATAGCCTTTAGAATAGCTATAATAAGAATGCAATTTATCTTCATAAGGATTATCTAGATTTTCCTTAACAGGGCAACCCTATATACGAAAATAAGTGAGACTTAGTTTCCACACTTTCCAAAGTTGAAAAAGTATCTTTTTTATTAATTTACTTAGGACTTTATAAAGAATATATAAATTAGTTGTGATGGCTTCACCCTACGGGAAATATAAAAGGTTGGTCATACTTAACATGCTCCTCATTAGAGCCTTTATGTATTAATTCGACCTTTTGACCAAACCATTATGTTTAAGACTATGTGGCATAGTAAATTTAGTTATTATTCTATATAATTATAGGTATGTAATAAAGGAACCATATTCTTGTCCTAAAACTCTATGTCTGTCATAATATTCACCTCTACTTTCAGATTTAACAATCATGATTGATTTCGATAATTGATTCTCAACCTTAGTTTTAAAGATCTTAAATTTATCAAGAATTTCAAACTTTTCCTTAATCAAGAACATATAACCACAATCATCAATGGAAGTTAGAAAATATCTAGAAATGAATATAGTCAAATACATTCTAAAGGTTATAAAGTTTAATATATAGAGGAAGGTATTATGCCTATGGTTAAGTAATTTCTAATATATTAGAACTACAGGTTGACTTCTTTTTCCTTATTTTGGTAAAAATACCCTATAATAATTAATATATGTCTCTAGATCATCTTAATTCATAGTTAAAAGAATGTTACCCTATATCAATCTCTCAAGTTTGTCTCTTATAATTTGTTCTTTAGCAAAAGTCGTTTACTGGTAACATGTTCAATAATATATAAATACAGTCTCAGATGCTTCAATTATTTATTCTACCATCAAGCAATAGGTATTATGCCTTTGGTTAAGGTATAGGTTCTCTATTATAGGTTAATCTTACTCTAATCATAGAAGCATAAATCTCATCATGAGTCAGATACATTCAATATAAATATTATGACAAGAATGTTGTATCAATATGTTTTATATCAAAAGATAAATGTACACTAGAATTCTTAATTTGTTGTCTAAAACTAATATAAAGTTCAAATTTCCTGTAAAAGATGGTATATAAAAATTTTCATGTAAAAAAAGTTTGAAAGCAGTATGCAAATTCAAATAAGCAACTCTAATAGAGACAACGTCATCTTTGTCATTATTTCCATCTATCAATTTAAACTAGTCTTTAGTTAGTTGTTTCCTTGATATAAATCCCTACATTATGGTGGCAATATAAGTCTCACTATCTACCCAATATAAACCTGTTGTAACCATAGCAATATTAGATTTATAAATAATATAAGCTAATAAGTTATATGATAACTTAAGTTTCTATTTTTAGGTTTTGTATTTTAAATAATCCTAATTTGTATTTCCCTTATTTTTGAAAAATAATGCATATTCATTATGAAATTTATAGGGTCCCTTATACTGCTCGTCTGATTAAGTAATCTAGGTAGAGGATTTTACGAGCCTTACTTTTGAATTTTCTGGGCTTAGCCTTGCTTTTCTTTTAGTTGCAGTCAAGGCTTTGTAATTGGAGTTTTTAAATTTTTTCTTTTTTGAAGCCTAATGGTTGATTAAGGAACTGATCTAAACTTTATCCTAAGAATTATAAGCGATCTCTAAAATAAACACCATATACTACTTTTATATCTTAAAATTGAAGACAAAAGGGGCATATTTAACCTTAAGGTTTACATCCACTGGTAAAAGAAAACTATAATGAAGCCATCAATTTTCTGCCAGGTCAGCAGTAACCTGGCATTTTTTATAATATTTTAATATTATAGCGTTCCCTGTCCTTTACCCTCAATAACCCTATGCCTATATCCCCCTCCAACCTCTTTCATTCTCTCCATCACTCTCTCCACCATTTGCCCTTATGTGAACCTCCTTTTTTTCTATTCACAATCTTAAAAAGCTTTGATAAATTCAACTTAAAAGACAAGGATATTATATTAAACACATTTAAACTTCCACATCGTATTGGTTCATCTTAAATTTGGTCAGTACATTGATTCCCCTGAACTTTAATATGGCTACATCATATGCTTCTGCTACTTCTTCTTACATAACTGTCACCACCATTTATAGCAGACACCAAAATAAAAATGAAGTCCCAGATGCAGTGAAAATGCATTCATGAATGCTTATAATTTGTTGTTATATATTAAAAAAAATGCCAAACAAAGCATTACCAAAGGTGCTAAGGTACAGATCTTTGTTCCTAGCAATATGTTCTATTCTTGCTTGGTAATGATGTTGTTGATGATGCCTGCAGAAGCTTGTCAAATGGCATTAGCATTAACTTACACTAACTATCAAGTCATAAATAAATTAATTGCCAAAGATGAATCTCATGACACCTCTATACATGGAAGCTCCACTTGAAAACTCGGTACTCTTCTTATCAATCATTTTTTACAAAGATTATTGTACAGTGTAACTAAAGGAGAGTTTTGAACAGATATTAGTCTTATATCATTTTATACCTCCTCAAGGATGCAAATAAATTCTTGCTTGGATACATGCTTCATCTCCTCCAATTCCTCATAATCAGAATTTTGATTAGGATAATGGTCTCACTTCATAAGTGAATAATCAAGTAAAAGCCAAAACACCTAAAAATATTATTATATTATAGAGAAGTTTGCTATTGATGAGAGACCCCAATATCTAAGAATTGTTAAGTCATAAGCTATAGTTGTTTTAGCTTCCATATCGTATTCACCTAACACATCCCAAAATTTTGAGTTAAGGAATGATAAGTTTCATGTCTCTTGTATTTTTATCTAAAGAAATGTAAAAGTTTGCATTCCTTAAAAAATAAAAAATAAACTAAATAGAGATGTTATGTCTCACCCAGATATACTATAGTAGTATATTAGAGTAACATCCAGACATCCAAGATCCCAAACTCCATACCAAAGGTTAAAATAAATTTCAAATAGTAACATCATTAAGCAGCTTAGATCTTGTAGATAAAAGTATAGCGAAACTATATCATTATAGGCAATGATGCTCATGTATCAGGGTAATCTAATCTTATGTCATACTATTCATTGCATCAGGATGCTCTTCTATCACATTGTTTGTTACTCTACTATTGTATCATACCGATACTGTTCTTTATGGTACTCACAATTTCGTAAGTTATGTATGTAAGTTTCTTTTCAATCCTATAATTTTTTATTCACTAACTACAAACCCTTTATAAGAAACCAAAGAGAAAATAGAGAGATAGAGAGGACCTTGATGCCCTTTTCTGGCTCGCCCCTCCCTCTTACAATTGTTATCCTCTATGTGTGCTTCATATCTACCTGACCACTTGTGCCTACATCAATATGGTCATTGGTCAGGGAGGTTTAAATAACCATGAGTATATAACTGAGAAAAGCATAATCCAAGTCCAAAATAATATTTATGAAAGATAAATACTCAACTTTTATATAACATATCAGTCAATCATGACAATCCCAATCATAAAATGAGAAATTGGAAGAATGATTATGAATCTATAACACCTCTATACATCAAAGTTTATTGTCTAAAGGGTTTTGGAACAATCAAAGTCTATACACTCATTAGCCTTCTTTGAACATCCATCTTGCTTAGCCTTGACTGATGAACCATTCCTTACTCTGTCATAGCTAGAGCACCTCTAAGTCAATGCCATCAACTTGAGTCTGTACTTCCAAGGAAAAGTTGTCGACCTTTAAGCCAGAATTGGTCAAAAAGGTCTGAAATCAAACTAAGATCTTGAGATTTTGTTATTAGTTGAAGTACATAGCAAAGCCTTAGTTATAGATGTGATTCAAGGATATGTCTTGAGTCTTGGTTGAACTTTTATCTGAATATACAAACAATTGATATATATATAAATTATATAAGATACTTCCTCAATGACAATATGTAGAATTTTAATAAAGAAAGAACACGAGAGTCAGCTAGGGAGACAGAGAGACAAAAAGTTCAGTTTTACCATTAGAGTATAAGTCACTAATCAAATAGTGGAGAGAGGTAGTGGATAAGCTCTCATTAGACGTGAACTCAGATTGAGATGAGCTTAACATCTCCATTGGAGATGGTGAAAAAGAGAATGCTTTAGTCACATTAGAATATTATAAACCCTTTTCAAGTCATCACTAAAAATTTGATGAATTCACATTGCCATTAATTTCTCTATTATTTTAGCATTTAATTTGTACTTTCTAGAACGTTAGGATTAAATTTGTCAAAGGATGTAAACTTTAGGGTCAAATGTGCCTCTTTTCCTTAAAATTGAAATTATTTAAGGTTTTATTTGTGACATCATTGTTGTTTACTTAAAAGGTGAATTGTAAAATAAATAATGCATACTATTAGCACAAATATATAATAACAATAATACTAAAATTCGTATGTAATATATGTCATGTGCATTTTATCTATTATATGATAGTATAAGATCATCATATAAAAATGTTCAAAGTACATACCAATAACCTTCTTTTTAAAAAAAAATCATACCAAAGTACATACCAATAACCTTCTTTTTTTGAAAAAAATCATACCATCAACTATTGTGATTCTACCACTTGTGAGTATATAGATCACTCAAGCAATAGTTATCCCTACCAATTGCTTTAATGCCCATGTCGAAATTTCATATATGGTCAACAAGTATTAATAAAATAACCAACTATAAAAATAGAGGCATCCCTTAATATACAAGGAAAAATGAGTACAAATGCCAAGTTGAAGGGCCATTGGGGTGATTACATTCTCAAAGTATTTCAAAAAAACAAGGGATACATCAAATGAGAAATGCATATTGGAACCCATAGTGCTTGACTTTTATGTGTTATACACACATCAACATATTAAAGACTTTATGGCTTGTATTAAGTGTGCATCAAACAAGCATACATCTACCTTTACCTTATGATACATATCTGCTGCATGCTTGACATATGTTGCACATAAAGACCCTGCATGTGCCATCTATTAGGCATATGTTGTCCCATGTGCCAAATGTTAATATTTCATATTGTTGTATGCTCTGTGCTTGTTCAAGTTAGTAAACTTCCATCTTTTGTTTATTCCATGTAACTTTCAAGTTCAGATCCTCTATTTAATTTTATAGTATCCAACCATGTCTAATTTCTAAAACGCTATTTAATTTTATAGTATCCAACCATGTCTAATGTCTAAAACGACGTCGTTTTGGACATTAGACAATTTTCTTATGGACAATTTAAGCAAAACAGTTTGATTTCTTTAATTTTCTTACAAAGAAATTAGAAAATCTCCATTTCATTTCATATAATAATATAATTCTTCTGATGCCACAAGTTAAATATAATATAAACTTTATTTATTGAGCCAAGATATTTTATGAACTCGTCTAAATAGAGATAATATAGAAATTTATCTATTTTGATAACCATGAGCGTATGAGCAAGCTATTGAAGGATTTGAGTGAGCTTGTCAACCTTTGTGTAAGCAACTGAAACTCTCAATAATCTTAATAAAAGTTGCTTCAAACAATCTAGATAAGGTCTATATATGCATTTTTTAAAGAAAGAAACTTCTAACGAGTCAAAAGTATTTTTATTTATATGAACTTACTTAAATAAGCAGCAAAAGACCTAATAACTATTTACAGTAATCTTAGTGAGTGCCTTATCACAGGCTCAATAAGTATCAGGCCATCTTAATAAGGTCTATTTTCTTCAGTAGACTTCATTCCTTTTAACTAAATCCTTTATTTGATCACTTTATTATCCTTACACAGGATTAAATTTTAATTTCTTTTAGCCTTAACTTTAAAATTTTGTAATTAATAAATTTCCAAATGGGAATTAAAAATTCCAACACTTCTATAAATTATAAATACATAGATTTGCATAGTTCTCTATTTCAATTTTTTAGCTTTTCTCTTTTTGATTTCAAAATCAAGTCAAACCTCATCTTATACAGATCCTAAAAAATCAAGAAATCAAGATTATTTTAGTTACATAACTTTTTTTAATTTATAAATATAATAATATATGAATTATAAATCATAATTATTATAAACCTTAATTTCTTTTTCTACGAATCCTCTTGAATTCGGAAGTTAGGTAAAAAGACACTATAATTGTACAAGTCTTTGGTCTCTAACTATATTCACACAGATAAGTTGGAAGAACAATACAAGTGGTGTGAAAAGGAGTAAAACAAAAAGTGTTTGCTGCTGTAGAGCTTATGTCTAGATCTTTTGATAATTCAATTAAGCTATAATTCTAATTTTAATTAAATTTTAGTTGCACTTATAATTGATTATAATTAGGTATTGATTAGGTTCTAATAAGACTTAGTATCTAATATTAGTCCTTATTTATCAAATATCTTATATTTAACTTTAAAGTTTCTCAAATTTTATATTCAATTATAAATCAATTAAGTTACTTTTCTCTCTTCAATTGCTCTTTATAAGTGACTTATTAAGTTCCTAAATATATTAGTAATAGATATAAATTATAACATTAAATTGTAATTAAGATTAGATAAATTAATCTCCTTTAATTTATCTTTAATTCTCTAATCAAAAAATTTATATAATAAATCAAGATTTACTTCCAGCAACAAATCATGAACACCTAAACATTACGAATATCATATTGTTTTGGATAATTTTTTGGTGCATAATTATTTTTATATAATTCAATCATTTCTTCATACAATGTTTTGATTAGATATAGAATAGGCAAAAGGGTCACTTTTGGACCTAATGTTTTCACCAATCAATAAGTTTATCCCTAAAGTTTCAAAGTGTACAAATAAAACCGTATCATTTAGAAAAAATTTAAAGATATGCTAACTTGGCATTTTTTTAATATTACTTTATTACACTCAACCCTGCTATGTAAATGTGGGGCCCACATTTTTTAAAAATATATAACTTTTTATTAATTTCTTACCTAATGCCCTATTTAATTGAGTAACCCTATAGATGATAAAACCAATTCTATGTATGCCAAGGTCTTTAAATACCATTAGTAATCTTATGGATTTCATAAGTGGACTCTATCTTCTCTATTTCAGATTCCCATATTGAATCATTAAAAATGGTGGCATTGAGCTTTATAGACTATTACACATTAAAACCAGCTAAACCAATATGGACAGATGTTAGACTCCTAATTCCTAATAGTGGAATTATATAGGCATTGGCAAGCCTTGACCAATTTTTGACACTCAGGATGACAAAATAAGGCAAAAACTTGCAAGTAAACAAGGAAAAGGGGGTAATGACAAGCTTTAGCATGCATTGGTGCAAATTAGCAAAAATCTTTAACGAGACGCAAGATTTAGATGTGAGACCAAAAGAAGGCTTGAGATGGACATCAGGTCAAAGGCTAGTTAGATCACCTACATGATGGTGGCATATGAGAGTTCCAAGGTAATGTAGCAAGTTAGATTAAGCTTGGTGCAAGTTTTGGTAGAGTTTCAGACCTTATATGAGTTGACTTGGCTAAGGATGGGTTCTTGATGGACTAAGGACATAGTGTATGCCTAAATAAACTAACCATGGCTAATAGACTTGACATAGGGAAGCACTGGATGGCCTAGTATGCTATGACAGGCTTTAGCTAGGATGACTTATTATTAATGGATAGCGATAAGGAGATCTTGAATGATGTGGCAGATAAGATCATACAGGACGAACATCAGCTTTAAGAGATAAAGACCGTATGGAGAATCATTTGAAGATAGTGGATATCTTCATGGATATAGATAGATAATTCATAGATAGATGTAATCTTTTATCTTATTAGTTATGATGTAGAGATGTCCTATCATATAGAGTCCTAATTTGATGGGGATGTCATCCTATTGGTTAGTGTGATGTAATCTGATAAGAAAAAGTTGTGATCTTAGATAGTTGATCTCTATTAGGATTCTAACTTGGCCATCCAAATATGCCTATAAATAGCTCATTTGAACCTTGCTCCTCTCAAAGTGTGAGACACAGAAATTGAGAGAGAATCTTTTATATACCTTGAGGGAAGTAATAAAGGTTAGTGTTTGTTATATTTCTTTCATGCTTATTGTTGCCATAGATATTATAGTTCTTTCTAAGTATTCTTGCAAGAGTGTGAGACATAAACACTGTGAGGGTCGTGAGACATTGGAGAACAAGTTAGCTGGTCAACGATCACATCAAAGGCTGGATCTTACTTTAACAGACCTAAGTGAGATTTTCGTGCAAAGGAATAGGCGCAACTTGTGGTACAAGTTTGATACTTAGAGGAGCTCTGTAACAACTGGTATCAGAGTCATAGTTCAGGATGGTAAGAGGCATTAATTTGATAGAGCGTGTCAATAAAGTGGAGGTACTCATTGGGCTAATTTCTCAAGGGGACGAAGAGGTCATGTCTTACAATACTCAATTTAAGATGTTGGACGCACAAATCCAACAATTTTAGTATCAAATAGTGGAGTTGATGAAGGCATAAGAGGAGACTAGGTTCTAAATGATGATCCTAAGGTGTGCTGTTACAACACAAGATGTTGGTTGCATTAAAGGCACTTTAGTGAAAATACGACAGCCACAAGTTTTCATTGGCAAGTAGAGTACTAAAGAGCTCTAAATCTTAGGGGATATAGAGCAATACTTTGCAGTAGTAAAGGGTGTCCAATTCAAAAAAGATGCCAATCACAACTATGTATTTGATAGAAGATGCAAAGTTATGATGGAGAATAAGAACTTCTAATAACATCAGTGTGGGCATACCTCCCATTGACATTTAGGAGAAGATGAAGAAGGAGCTAATGGATCAATTCCTCCCCCAACAATACTTCATGCCTAGCAAAGGAAGCTTTGAAGAGTTTGAAGTAAGACGACTCAATGCACGATTATGTAAGGAAATTCACATTTTTTATGTTGGACGTGCAAAACATGTGTGAGGAAGATAAGTTGTTTAACTTCATAACTGGCTTGCAAGGTTGGGCACAAATGGAGATTCGGAGGTAGAATATGAAAGACCTTCTAAGTGTGATAGTGATTGTGGATGCCTTGGTGGATCTCCAAATGCCACCAAAAAATTTGAACTAGTAACGACAGTAAAAAGTATGGTGGGACACTGAATGGCTCAAAGAAAGACAAGGAGAAGGTATGTGAATCTTCTCAATGTAAGTCTACGAAACAGATAAAACAAGATATTGCTTGTTTCATTTGTAAAAGCTCACACTTTGTTTATGAATGCCCAAGACGGAAGGTGGATAAGGAGCAAATAAATTCCATGGTTGCAAAGGATCAAGGAGAAGGAGAGAATGATACGGCGGAGGAAGTTTACCTCAATAGTTATGCTATGCTGAGCACAATGAACTTTGTGAAGGAGCGTTCAAATAAAAGAAAGGTTAAATTGATAATATAGTACATGGGAGATGGGCCAATGGCTAAGGAATCTTCAAGGAAACCACATTCGGAGGAGTGTCCACAAATTATTTCGATGAGGGGCATTGAGTTCTTCTATTGAGGGTGGTTTATTAGACTCCTAAGTCCTAATAGCATAATCATGTAGGCATTGGAAACCTTAACCAATGTTTAATAATCCAAACGATGGCACAAGGCAAAGACTTATGATTAACTAAGGAAAAAGAGCAGTGTTTGGCATTGGCATACATTGGTAATCTTTAACGAGATGCAAGATTTGGATGTGAGACCAAAAGAAAGTTTGAGATGGACATCAGGTCAAAGGTTAGTTAGATCACCTACATGATGGTGGCATGTAAGAGTTCCAAAGTCACATAGTAAGTTAGATTAAGCTTGGTGCCAGTTTTGGTAGAGTTTTGGACCTTGTACTAGGCTAAATGTAACATCCCATCACCGATGGGAAGGGTAAAATAGTAATTTGGAATGGGCTAGGAGTGTTTTAAAATTGTTTGGC
>JAOSBN010016366.1:0-17786 GCA_027563595.1 Erythroxylum suave | reverse complement strand
TTCTCTTTAATCAACATTTAAGCGATCAGCCCAAATAATTGAATAGTTTTAGCCTAGTAATTGTTCAGTAACTCCCTATGGATCGATACTCTTACTTCCCTATTTACTTGCGTGACCCATATTTACGGGGCCGCGGACAATACAGAAGTGGGTAACAGGACTAATTAGGAGATACCATGATTGGTATCACAGAACAGGAGAGAATTATGTCTCAATAATAGGAGACACCAAAGTATCAGTAACAAGAGATACTGAAGTGTCAGTAATAGGAGACACCAAATTGTCATAGGACCAGCTACAGGCATGCCTATTTACCCATGTCTAAGACTTATAGTTTTAAAACAAAAAGGGTTCCTTTCAAAATTCTCATACAAGGAACATATTGCAACACATACCACTTTATTCCATTTTGTTCAACTTGACATATTCACTGATTTTTAAACAAACCAACATGTCGTACAATTACAAGTATGCGCAATAATGCATCAATAGAGATATTGAGTCTTCACAAATGTGTATATTCACACAAATAGAGAGCACTTCCAATACAGTCCCAACTATCAAACTCCTCGGACAACTGATGGTCTGGAATTATCACAACATTATCGCAGAAATTCGCAATTCACATCCATCCATATTCAATTCATAATACATAAGTCTTTGGAACTCATTCATTCATGATCATAGCAAGTAATTCAACATTGTACACCATACATACTTTACATTATCATCTCAATTAATCATGCATAATTAAACTAATTATTACTCAATTAACCTTATACAGTCATCAACTGTACAAAATCACATTTTCTTCACCTTCCTAAACATTTCCCATGGATAAGGGACCCGAAACCTCCAAACAACTATTTTCATAGGACAAGTTTTTGGATCAGTTTTTGTATGGCCATTCTGACCTAGAAATTGACGTTTTTAGACAATATGTTCTTTAAAAAAATGTTCCTGTGTCTTAAGTTTCAAAAGAAATAAAAATAATTTAATTTTGTTCATTATTCCCTGAGTTATGCTCAAAATGCTACAGACTGTGCACGTTCAAAATTTTGACCCGTGCATGTGCACTCAAATTTGTAAAACTCATATCTCTCAATTCTGATATCCAAAAATTACAGACTTTATACCAATAGAAATGTAAGAGGATAATATATAACTTTTATGAAGAAAAATTTGTCTAATTCTGCATAAATCAATACATTTTATTCGATAAATTCAGGACACGATTTCTGTTAGGTATAATGCTATACCCTATGCCAGAACTCATATTCAAGCTAAATTTCAAAACCCTTAGTGACAGAAATAAAATTATACTTCTTCATAAAAGTTGTAGATAATTGTATCTAGTTTACTCTGAATTTAAAATCATCCTATTGTGATATCTACAGGTCAAGATAGGGCTAATATACGGATACCTATTTAGTGGAACCACCCCTTCTAACAAGTATCCAGCATGTATCAAGATTTTAACCTCAATTCTTTCTTAATTCAGTACACATATTATCCACTTCAAGCATCAACCAATACATATTCTAGCCTAATATCAAGTTTAGTATTCCCTTACCTCTTTAATTTTAAAGAATAACTCCAAAGATCCCACTATATCAACTCCTTTCAAGCAACCAAACCCAACTTCAAGATCAAAGTGGAACTAAGATGATTCTTCACACCATAGAGACAGCAACATAAAGGATAACATGAAGTAGCTCCCTTAATGAATAGGCAAAGGACTTCAAGTGATAACATATAGGATTGATGCAAAAATTCAGAACATGGACAAGGATGATTTCAGTGGAGAGATTGGAAACAAAGTGAGGGTTGCTGAAATTATCTTACAAGAATGTAACACCTAAGCTACTAGGTGCCTCTTTTATGAATTTACACATGTATGCAATGTATGCCTTCCATTTTGCCCTCCATTTATGCTGCCTATTGCAACATGTCCTTTAGGCCACTTGTCAACTTATTAACAATGCCATTTGTCTCATTCTTGCCAAGTCATTTGTCAGATAATGGATGATGCCAAATGTCAATGTATTAACTATGCCACATGTCACTAACTCATAGGCTTAATCATTCTAATTTTCATGTACCGACCTAACTTGCCACTTGAAAATTTTCCTAGTCCAAATATATGTTTAAATACCTCAATTCTCTAATGGTATCAATTAATCCCAATTTACTAACTATAGTCCATCAATACCAAAATTCAAGTCATATACCTTTCACATTCAAATCATAACACAATTTTAACTCCTATCTCACATGCACTTTCATGATCATGCATCGTTTCAACTAAGGCATATTTTGGGGCCTTACAGGTGCCTTTACAATCCATTTGCTCTTTGGTTTCCAAATGCATTTACCACTTTTATATTCTAACTTCTTATGTGTTTATGATTAGCATTTACAAGGTGTTTGGCCTCAAAAACTATACAATGCATGAGAATTTGTTTGAGTCTGGAATGTATCTAGCATCCTCTCTCTCTCTTTTTTTTTGGTTGAATGAATGCCCTTATTCAATTTTTATTCTTAATTCTAGCTACAGTCCAGTCATCTGTTATTGATCTTCAATAGAACAAGTGGCCATGTTCTTCTTTAAATTTTGTCCATAGAAGATGGCATGGTTCTCAAAGCATTCAACCATCTACTTCATCTTAATAAAAAGGTTGACTTCATTGAACAATTCAATGAAAAGCTTATTGTTAAGTAGGAAAATGAGAACCTTCATATTCTTGATGTGTGCTATTTTTATCTCTTTCAGTTTCTTTCCTGAACCAAATTATTGTTTTCAGATATATAACCGTAACCTCTTGCCTTTATTTATGAAATGCTGAGCTGATGGAGTTAGCAAAACTAAATTTACGACTCCCTCGGTGTTTATATTTTTTTTATGAAAACCAACTGTGTCATGTACTTTTCAGTTGATGTTTCTTGTGAACTTGAGATTCCGAGGATGGCCTTAAGGACAAGTAGTGCTGCTAACTTCTATGGTTTGTCACTGCTAAGACAGAATGGTACAGGTCCTATTCGAGGTTTTATCAAGTTTGTATGTTAAAATGTTTAGATGTCTTAACATTTCATATACATGTATTAGTTCTGAAATTTTTAACATATCAGATGCTCTTCAGATTCTGTAACTTCTAGTCAAGAAGAGGAGATCAACTTGTTGTCTCTTAGAACTTTTCCCTTTATTGTTTTTCAAATTTAGGATCATTCACTAGCTTGCTACTTGACAATGCTTTTGGCTAAATTTTCAGGCTCCTGTTTCTTGAAACGATTTGATTGATGGAATTTGGTACGATATTTATGAGATTGGTGAATAAATAGATCTCTTTTAGCAATGGGGAGTATGTGAAGGTAGGTTTGGCTGAATTGAAGTAATGGTGTCGTGATGCAACAGAGGAGGTAAAATGAAGCAATATGTTTAAACTTTACTTATATTATTCAGGAGATTTGACTTATCTACTCTCATAATTCAGTTTTCAGGCTCTTCATGGGATGAACTAATGCACATTAGGCAAGCAGTTGGCTTCCTGGTTGGTTTCTCACCTTTCCATGTTCTTTTCAAGTATTTTGCATTTTGAACACCCATTTATACGCATGCTACCGAAGTTTGCTTATTCTATTCCCTTTTTGACTGATCCAGGTCATACATCAAAAGCCTAAAAAGACTTTGAAAGTTGTGGGAAATGAAGTAGCATATGTATCCTGTTGTTATGTAATTACATGCATATGCTACGGTCCTGCCAATTTCTTATGTATCCTGTTGTTATGTAATTATATGCATGTCATGCTATGGTCCTGCCAATTTCAGTTTTTCGCAGTTTTGTAGGATGTCATTTTCAACCCCCAGAATAAATTGTTTTCCATACTACTTGGTTGTTTTCTTATCATGAACTCTTGTTGTAAATTATAATAATTTGAGAGTTAAGGATATTTATTATTTTTATTGGATATTTTGATGTAATTATTATCTATTATATAATAAAAATTGAAATTATAATATTTTGAAATATTTTATATTGTTCTTAATTTTTATTTATATGATAATTATTGTCTTTTTCATATAAATTGTGTTTATTATTTATATGTGAAATATCTTTAAATTATTGTTATTTCATATTAATTGTGATTATTATTTATTATTTTAGTTTTTAGAGATAGGGTTAAAAATTCAGGACTATTTGGCAATTTTTAAAAAAATTCAAGGACTCTTTCAAAATTTTAAAAAATTACTTGAAACGGTACTCGATATTGACGAGTACCGCTATAGTACCGTACCAGAACCCAATCCGGTACCAAGTCCGGTACAGTATTCATACCATTGCCCTCAAGGGCTATGGAATCATTAAGAGCTCACAAGCTCATCCTTATATCCATCAAAGTGGTGGAACCATCAAGTTCGTCTCAAAAGGACCGCCCATCAATTTGGGCTATTGATCAATTAAGAGCACATAGCTCAATCTCAATGTACACGGGTCATAGAAATGGGAAAGATGTCCACAAGTGTGAGTATTTCATGGCTTCGTTTGACCTACAAATGGGTATCCACCATTAGTTCCTCACCTAATGAGGCTTAAGTCCCATTCCCCTCGATAAATCTAGGACTGGTTTTCTACTTAGTCCTTTAGTCAACGAATCAACCAAATTCCTCTCAGATCGAACATAATCAATAGAAATTACTTTATTGGTAATCAACTTTCTCATAGCCTTATGCCTAATGCGTATATGCCTCTTCTTACCATTTTAAATAGCATTTTTAACAATATTAATGGCAGTTTGAGAATCACAATGTAGAGAAAATGCAGGAGTGTGTTTTCCCATCAACGGTATATCAGATAGTAAAGACCTCAGCCACTCGGCCTCCTCACCTGCTAAGTCTATCACAATAAACTCAGACTCTATGATGGATCGTGCAATCATAATCTACTTAGCAAATTTCCACGATATAGTAGCTCCTCCTAGTGTCAATAGATATCCACTAGTAGAGCTCTCCTCATCATTATCAGTCACCCAATTGGCATCACTATATCACTCTAACATAGTAGGATATCCCACAAAGTGCAAACCCCAGTCCATGGTACCTCTAAGATATCTCATCAACCATGTAAGAGCATTTTAATGCTCACCACTAGTTATGGGTGTACTGACTAAGTCTACCAATAGAATAAGCAATATCAGGTCGAGTATATCATCAAGAGCATCAAACTCCCAATAATCTTATTATATTCAGTTTGAGACACACTTTTACCCAAATTCTTACATAAGTGTATATTAGGATCATATGGGGTTCTTATTGGCACAACATCATAACTATTGAATTTCTTTAAGATTTTCTCCATATAGTGAGGTTGAGATAAGATAAAACTATCACTAGTTTTAGTGAATTTTACACCCAAAATCACATCAACCTCACCTATATCTTTCATTTCAAATAGAAAGGATATAAAAAAAACATTTAGTTTCATTCACAACACCGATAATGTACCAAAGATTAACACGTCATCAACAGAAAGACATATTTTCACACAATCTTATCCAAATGTCTTTGAGTACACACATGCATAAGATCCATTAACTTTAAAACCAAAACTAAGTATGGTTTCTGAAATTTCAAATACCACTGAATAGGTGCTTGTTTAAGGCCATACAAGGACTTCTTAAACCTACATCCCTTATTCTCTTGTCCTGGAACTACATAGCCAGGAGGTTGTTCCATATAGATTTCCTCAATCAAATTGTCATTCAAGAAAGCAGTTTTCACATTCATTTGATGCACAATCAGCTTATGGATAGAAGCTAACGCAAACAATGCACGTATAGTGGCAATTTTAGTGACAGGAGAATAAGTACAAAAAAAGTCTATACCATAATTTTAAGTATAACCCTTAATCACAAGTCTAGCCTTAAATCTTTCAACAGTACCATCAATTCTGAGTTTCCTTTTAAAGATCCATTTACACCTAATAGCTTTAGCCCCTTTGTTTAAGCCTACTAATTCCCAAGTATGGTTAGACATAATGGAATTTAGCTCATTCTTTACGACATCTTTCCAAAAACTAGAATCTATAGATTTCAAAGCCTCATCATAAGTGTTAGGTTCATCCTTAGTAATAAAAAGACTTACCACTAACTCATCAATTTCATCCAAACTATACCACTAACTCATCAATTTCATCCAAACTATCTTTCTTATAGAGTTCAACAAGGAAGGTAGTAATAAAATCAAGACCAAAACTAGTTTCTGTTCTACATCTTTCACTTCTCCTTGGTTTTACATTCACAACATCATGCAACGTATTAGGAGGAGGTAAAGACATATATGAAGAAGATGCACATGTAGAAGTAGACGCAGAAGGATGCATATCTTGGGATGTATCACATTTCTTCAAAGGAAACATATTTTCAAAGAACTCAACATTTTTAGATTCAAATAAAGTACAATCTTTCAAACATACGAATATATAAGTAACACTTTTTTAGCATAATCAATAAAGACAACATCTTCAGTCTTATATCCAATATTCTGCCTTATAAATCAAGAACATCTGTTGAGCCTCATCTTTTGTTCTTAGTAAATAAAACTTGCAATACCTTGAATGATCATCAATAAAGGTGATATAATAGTGCTTACCACCCCTACTCTCTGTGCTCTTAAAGTCTGCTAAGTTTCTGTGTATAAGCTCGATCAATTCGGTTTGTCTCTCAGCCATAAATTTAAATGGTTCTTAGCAAATTTTGCCTTAACACAAATTTTTCACTTCTTGTCACCATTCTTAGACAGATTAGGAATAAGGTTCGAAACTTACATACGTTTCAAAGAACCGAAATTCTCACATCCTAATCTACCATGCCAAATATCATAAGAATCAATAATATAAGCAGAAGTAGAAGTTTTATAAGCACCAGAATCAACAATGGCTTCAGCCTCTAATGTATACAAGTTACTTACATATAACCCTTTCCCACAAACTCATCATTACGACTAAGAATAACCCTTAGGTTCTTAATGCGAGTTTCTATGCTAGCTTTATCAAGACACAAAGAAGAAATCAAGTTCTTACGAAGGGAGGGGACATAGTAAACATTCTAAAGCTGTAAAACTTTTCCAGAGTTTAGCTTAAGCTTTACCATCCCTTTACCAAGCACCTCCAAGGCACTGTCATTTCCCATGTAGACCTTCTCTTGACTTGTAGCACTTTCAAAGTTAGTAAACAGATCATGATTACCACAAAAATGCCTGGTAGCACCATAATCCACAATTTTAGGTTATGAACCAAATTATACTAGGTCACTACAGCAACAATTACGTCTTGGGTTTCAATGACGTTTGCTTGCATCTTGAACTTCTTGTCAACCCTTTGGTCACGTTGAAAAGACTTATGTCCAAGCTTGCCACAAGTATAGCAAATGACAGCATTTAAGTTCCTCTTCTTTTAGATTTTCCTGTGTTTCTGGAACTTTCCTTTGATGTTTGGTTGCTTGCCATTGTTGCTCTTCATAGTAGGTTTAGACTTGTCATCTTTAGAACCACCAGAAGATTCAACAATGTTATCCTTAATAGAAAGTTCATTAATAGGGAAAGAACCCTTATCTTTGAGGTGATTAGCCTCTTCAATCTTCATGTACAAGATCAGCTCCTACAGTGTCAAGTCACGCTTCTTATGTTTGAGATGGTTTCGATAATCACTCCACTTCTCCGACAAATTTTCGATGAGCACGTTTGCTTGCAAAATCTCACACATCTTCATCCCCTAAGCCAAAATGTCAGTAACCATATTCTCGTACTCATGGACTTGATCCATGATTGGCCTTTTCTTGTCCATCTTGAAATTCAGCCACTCTCACACCACGTACTTCTTCTTTCCTACATGATCAGGCCCGTATTTCTTCTCCAACACTTCCCAAATAATCTTAGTAGACTTTTAGTATAAAATAAATCAAATAATCAGTCATTCAATTCTGTAGCATGCCCTTCGCCATCTTATTGTCCTTATCATATTTTTAGACAACCTCCTGATCACCCTCCTTACTCTCGTCTTTCATACTTGAGATAGAGGTGATATCTACGATTGAAACTCCAGTCGTTGAAGTTACAGGAGTGAACTCGGCATCAACAATCTTGGGTGGATCAGTGAAAAAAACATAGTCAATTTCGAGTTGCTCGAAATAGATCAGCATCCTATTGAACCACCTCTTGTAGTTCATACCATCAAAGGGTTTAAGATTGTTGATATTAGGAAGGAGTTTCAGTTGATTGGTGGTAGCCATTCGTATCGTTACAGTGATACGAAATCGATTCTAAATTGTTATCAAAGGATCACCAGAATGTAATCAAATATAGGGCCGAAATCGAGATGAATAAATGAACATAGGAAGAAAACCATGTCGTGGAGAAGGATCATTGACTTAGAAGTGATTTCGTCCTCGACTATGGTGCAATCAACTGTTTAGACATTGCTCCCCAAGTTTTACACGGTGACATTTCTCTCTCTTGCACTCAAAAGAAGAGAGTTGGAACTTAAAATTGTTTGCTCAGAACTAGGGATAATTGAGAGAAAAAGAAATCAATGTGTTTTTTAATACTAGATACGATAGAAGAGAGGACCATATCGTGGAGAAGATAAACGACTCACTTAAACCCTCATTTGTAACTGAAGTTGCACGATTAGGAGAGAATTTAAAAGAGACGTTATGGATAAGATCAAGAATCAAAAACGTGCATCAGACACTTTCATTGACTGAAAAAACAAATGCACAAGGTTGTGGTGTTAGGTCGTATAGAAGAGAAGTTTTAGGAAAGAACCCTTCAAAATCTGCTTCAGATGTCTTGGAACTTCAAAGCGAGATGATTAGAGTGATGAAGTTGAACACCAGAAAGAAAATGAAACGACCTTTCTTTGAGTTTGAAACCACTAGGGAATCATGAGACGGGATCCTTTATCTACCCTTACTCTGTCTAACTCTGTCCAATTAATAAAACATCATAGTTTTTGCTTATATTTTAAGCGACCAGTCACTTAAACGAGCGTGACACTTAAGTCATGCCTATGAGTCTTTTTTATTTTTTATCATTTTAATTTTAATTACACTAATATTAGTTTAAGAAAATTAAATTAAATTTTAATTTTAATTATGGTAATATTATTTTTATAAAGAAATTAAAATTAAAATGATAAAAATTTAAAAAATTGGTTTGTATCATAGACTTGACTATGACACATTTTTCCATTTTTTGTTTTTATTTTAATTTTAATTTTTAAATAAAAATTTAATTTTAAAAACTGATTAATTTATTAAAATTATTTATTTAATTTATAAATTAAAATTTATCTTTAATTTTAATTATAATTATGAAACTATTAATTGTATAAAAATTAAATATAAAATATTAGAAAACAAAAAATAATAATGAATTTGTGTCACAAGTGTTACACTTAAATCACGCCCGTGACACAAATTTTTTGTAATGTTTTTTAGTTATTTTAATTTTAAATTTTTAAATAAAATTTATAAGATAACATTTAAATTTTAAAAATTGATTGATTTATTAAAATTGTTTAATTAATTTATAAACTAAAAAAAACATTAAATTAAATTCAAAAATGGATTAATTTTATTATTGTTATTATATTAGCCCGCGTGCATAATAATGCAATATTAAACATATTGTATGATAAAGTTTTTTTATACAGAGAATGCTTGTAAAATCCAAATAAATTATACAATATATTTCGAATAATTTATTTTGATTTTAACAACTTATTTTAATTGATTAATTTACTAAAAATTTGTAATTAATTTGTAAATTATAGAATTTTATGCATAAATACTAAATAAACATCTTTAATAAACAACTGATGTACCAAACATCTTTAATAAATAACTGATGTTATCCACTGATCAAATCAATTGATATAATCAGCTATCAGCTGTTGTTGAGGTTTTTATTGTCAATGCACAGGCTACGACTTTCGTCGTGCTTTGGAATCGGTGCCCCAATGCTTTGATGGCTTGATGTAGCCTGCGTCAATAAGATCCTTGAGTTGCCTTCTTAGTTTCGAAAGTTCGAAATCATTCTATATGGTGAAAATGCTGGCAGGCTACTAACTTCAGCTCGATCCAATGATTTACTGCACGTTTAGATGGAAGTGCCTTTGGCAACTGCTCCGGCATGATGTTTACAAACTCGTTGAACACTTACTCAACCGATCCGTTGGGCAGTGGATTGCCTACTCCTTAAATGAGACTAGAATCTGCTTTTGATCTAGGACCTTAACTGCTCGCTGCCCTTTAACATCCCATCCCCAACTCTTGCGTTGGCCCCATTACTCACTCTACCCCTAAACGCGCGGTAGACCACCAGATCAAACTGAAACCGATAGCTTGCCAACATTTTTGCCATATAGAATGATTTTGAACTATCAAAACTAAGAATGCAGCTCAAGGATTTTATTAACACAGGCTACATCAAGTCATCAAAGAGTTAGGACACCGATTCCAAAGCATGATGAAAGTAGTAGCCTGAGCATTGACTATAAAAACTTCAACAATAGCTGGTAGCTGATTATATCAGCTAGTTTGACCAGTGAATAGCATCAGCTGTTTATTAAAGATGTTTAGTAAAATTAGTTGTTTAGTGTTTATGTATAAAATTCTATAATTTATAAATTAATTAGATAATTTTAGTTAATTAATTAATTAAAATAAATTGTTAAAATCAAAATAAATTATTCCACTTATATAATATATTTTATAATTTGTTTAAATTTCACCAGAGAAAAAACTTCAATTTTTAAAATTTAATTTAATATTTTTCTATAGTTTATAAATTAATTAAACAATTTTAATAAATTCATCAAATTTTAAATTTTTATCTTATAAATTTTATTTAAAAATAAAAAAATGAATTTGTCTCTGATATAGTGGAAGCAGTTAGGTAGAGATTTTAGGTTAATCTGGGAACCAGATCGAAGCATAAAACTTAGGATTTAATCAACAAGAGATGGACACTCTCTCTCAGGAAAATTTCTTGCAGAAACTTTATTAAAGTAACGTTGTCTGGTCTTCTAGAACATTTGCTAACCCTCCCTTTTATACCCCTAATATGGAATATGAGAGTCCTAATTTTTAGTGTGAAAAGGATTGAATGAAATCCTTTTCTAAAGCTAACTTATTTCAGTTTTCTTGCTGTATAAGAAAACCTCCCTAGCTAGGAAACTTAAAATAAAATAAAACAGAAACAAATCCTAATAGAATAAGTAAATAGAAACAAATCCTAATGGAATAGGTAAACAGAAATAAATACTAATAGGTATATAATAACAAAACAATTCTTATGGGTTCAGTCCTGTATTAGTACTCTCCACTTGAAAAGAACTCGACCTCGAGTTGTCATTAGGATAGAGCTCTTCTTCTCCATAAAAATCATAGATATCAACAACATTAAAAGTCTTTGAAATTCCCATCTCTTCAGGCAGATTGATAACATAAGCATTGTCATTAGGATAGAGTTCTTCTTCTCCATAAAAATCATAGATATCATCAACATTAAAAGTCTTTGAAATTCTCATCTCTTCAGGTAGATTGATAACATAAGATTGTTGTTGATTTTATGTAGTATCTCATAAGGACCATATTTCTTCGGCTCCAATTTGTTGTAGGATCCAACAGGGAATCTTTCTTTCCCTAAGAAAATTATCACGTTGTCACCTTCTTCGAAAGTTTTAGACTTCCTGTGTTTGTCGACTTGTTCTTTATATTTGGCATTAGTCCTTTCAAGTCTCTCTTAAACCTCCTCTTGCACAATCTTCACTTGTTTGGCCATATTTTCAATTACTATGCTTAAGTTTGGTAGCCTTGGAAGTTTTATCAAATCAACAGTACTCTTTGGAACTTTAAAGTATACCAAGGAAAATGGTGATCTACCGATAGCACTATAGACAACATTATTATAGGCAAACTCAGCTTGAGCTAGAGCTAAATCCCATTGCTTAGGCTTGTCTCCACAAATACTCCTCAATAAATTTCCAAGAGTCCTAGTAAGTGACTCATTCTGACGATCTGTTTGTAGATGAGCAATGCTACTAAAGTTTAAAGAAGTATCAAACATCCTCCATAAAGTTCTCCAAAAATGACTAAGAAATTTCAAATCTTGGTCAGATGTAATGGATTTAGGAATTCCATGCAATCTTACCACTTCTTTAAAGAACAACCTGACCACATTAGATGCATCGACAATCTTCTTACATGCAATGAAATTCTCCATCTTGGAAAATCTATCAACCACAACAAAAATAGAATCAACCCCCCTTTGTGTTCTAGGTAATCCGAGGACAAAGTCCATAGATAAGTCCTCCCAAATATCTTATGGGATAGGGAGTGGCATATACAAACCAATATTCTGGGATCTTCCTTTAGCAGTCTGATAAATGTAGCACCTTGTCACAAAGTTTCTAACATCTTTCTTCAACTAAGGTCAATAGAACCTTTCTTCAAGACAAGTAATGGTCTTGTCCCTTCCTATATGACCGGCTAATCCTTCACTATGCACATCACGAATCAACTTTTCTCTAAGAGAAGTATGAGGAACACGAAGTTAGTTACCATGGAAAAGAAAACCATCAGTGATATGGAACTCACCAATAGGCTACTCCTGAATACATTTTGACCACATGTCTTGAAGTCTTCATCATCCTCATAAAGCTCCTTTAAAACTTCAAATCTAACTGCCTCTTGGGACACAGTAGAAAGCAATATTTTCCTCATACTAAGTGCATCAGCCACCTTGTTAGTCACACTAGATTTATGTTTAATAACAAAAGGAAACTTCTATAAGAAAGTAGTCCATCTAGCATGCATATTACTCAAGTGCTTTTGACTATTCATAAACTTTAAAACTTAATAATCAGTGTAAAGAATGAACTCTCTTTGAATCAGATAATGTTCCCAATGTTTAATGTTCTCACAACTGCATAAAATTCCTGATCAACATACTCCATCTTTTCCTAGTGTTGATAAACTTCTCACTAAAGAAAGCTACAAGTTGACCTTCTTGAGATAAAACAATTCCAATACCTACTCTACATGCATCACACTCAACCTCAAAAAGCTTGTCAAAGTCTAGTAAGGCTAGGATAGGAGTAGTACTGAGTTTTTCCTTAATCAAAGAAAAACTTTTCTTAGCTTCATCATTCCAACCAAACTTTCCCTTCTTCATGCATACTGTGATAGGGGCCATAATTGAGCTTAAGTTTCTCATGAACCTCCTGTAGAAAGTAGGTAGCCCATGGAAAGATCGAACCTCACTAACATTCTTAAGGGCAGGCCATTCACGAATTGCCTTCACCTTTTCTTCATCCACATGAATTCCTTCAGAACTAACACATACCCCAATAATAGTAACTTGTTAGTCAAGAAACTACATTTCTTTAAGTTCAAGTAAAGCTTATTATGTCATAAAATAGACAAGACTCTCCTCAAATGTTCTAGATGCTCTTCAATTGTTCTGCTATAGACAAGGATATCATCAAAATAAAAAAACCACGAACTTTCCATTAAAAGGTCTGAGCACTTGGTTTATGAGTCTCATAAAATTGCTAGGGGCATTGGACAACCCAAAGGGCATGACTAGCCACTTATACAACACCTCTTTTGTTTTAAATGCAGTCTTCCACTTTCCCCAGGTCTGGTCTATAGTTGGTGATAACCACTTTTCAAGTCAAGTTTAGAGAATACCTGAGAACCATTGAGTTGATTAATAGTTGTGTTTTGCATGATATTTTAGATTTTAAATTGTTATGCATTTAGTATTAAAATGAGTGTTGAGCATGCATTTAGAACTTAATTAGGTCATTTGGGGTAATTAAGTGTTTTTATGGGTTAGTTAGAATTCTTGAGCTTAAATTGTATATTTTTTAGGTAGCTTGATGGGTGTGCTAGTGTTTCAGGACAAACATGGAAGAACAGTGAAGATTTAAAGAGTTTCGAGCTCAAATACATACGTCACGATAGTGCATATGGGCCACAGTCATGACAGAGAAAGAAGAGAAAGAAGTAGTCAGGCCACGATCGTGCACCATAGGTGTCAAAACAGGCCACAATTATGCACTTCAGGTCGCAACCATGACAGAAAGGGTAAAACGTCAACCACAATCGTGACATCCGGGGCCACAATCATGCCTATATCGGGCTTATGTGAAAACTCAACTTTTGAGGGATTTTTCAGAACGTTTCAACCCTGAGTTTGACCTAAAGTCTCCAGACTATAAATAGAATATGATGTGACAACCACCAGAGAGATTAGAGAGCGAAGAAAGTTTACAAGACAGAGAGTTTCTATAAAAAAATCCCGGAGCAACCTAGAAAGAGATTAAGCGATTGAGGAAGGAGACGAAGGAAGAAAGGCACAGAGATACGTTGACGCAAAGTACTTCTCGGAATAGGCAGTTTTTCGTAGTCACAACCTCCGAGATCCATTCCAATAGTATTTCATATTGTTATTTAGATTTCATTATTGTATGAAATTTGAGTATTGATTGGATTGACTATTGTTGAGTGTTGATCTTTTGTTTAAACTCACCTTCGAGTAATTTTGATTCTTGAGATTAATGAAATTTATTTGATGGTGTTTATTTCAATTTAACTGTGATTCAATATCAGATCTTTATAGCTTGGCAATAAACTAAGAGGGTGAGCTAGAGAAAATCATTGGTTTAGGCTAACCAGAGTTAGGTAAATAAATAGGTAGAAAGTTAAGTCAAATCTGTAGAGTCGTGTAACGAGAGATCTAGCATAGACTCCCGATAAGTTAATAGACAATATCAAAGCTAATTTAGGTTTTGGATCAATTGTAGATCGAGAGATTGCAATTCCAATAATTTAAATTAGGGTTTATTAATTAGGGTTAAGAATTATAACTCGAGAGAGAGTAATTCACCCTAAGACTGTCTAGGCCCGTTAATTCGAAATTTGCATAATTAGTAGATTTTCTTTAATTTCGAATTGATTCCCTCTTTCTCTCCCTTGGTTATTTCTGGGTTGGTTTTAGGATTATTTGTGTGACTTGCTATTTTGTTTATTATGGTTGCACTTTAATTTCTCAAATTTGATTATCAATTGATTTAATTTCTGCATTAGTTATTGAATTAGATTAGCTTCCTTTGTAGTGGCTCCTCGGTTTTAAATGAACAGAGTATCTTCCTTACCACTAGACTAACTTTTTCCTCGACAACTTCTTCAGCAAACTCCTCTTCTTCTTCTCCCTCTTCTTGAAGCTCTTCCAAATCTTCTTCACCTTCATTAAGGTAGTCTCCTTTTTCAACAACGTTGACCATCTTTCTCTTCGAACAATTACTAGAGATATGTCCAGGTTTATGGCATTTATAGAATGTGTCAATTTTTGGTGGTGCATATGGGTTGGAACCCTTAAGAACTCCTCTACTGCTGCTACTTCTACTGCCACGTCCTTCAAAAGGCTACCTTTTGTCCACTCTTAGATCTTTAGGGGCATTATCGATTGTCAATGTTTCATCTAATGCTTTCCCCTTTCCTACCACTTCATTTGGAATTTGTTGAGTTGCTCTTCTAAGGTATTCAAACCTCTTAGGTGTCTTTTCCATCTTTTTAGCTTTCAAGGCCAATTGGTAGGCCTCCTCTATGTTCCAAATAGTTTGCATTCCAAGCCTTTCATTTATGAATGATCTTAATCCTCTAAGATACCTTAAAACTTGCTGCATATCGGATTCTTCAAGATTATTGCGTGTTGCCAGCCTCAAGAACTCAGAATGATACTCCTCTACACTCCTAAAACCTTATACACAACTTTGATAAAGATCAAATAAGTGCAGCTCATAATCAAGGGGTAAAATCTAAGGAAATGGCTTGTTTCAATTTCCTCTAAGATTTGATTGGTGGTTTTCCATTCCTCTCCAGATTCTTTTGAAGATCACTCTACCAAACTTTAGCACCACTTTTAATTTATAGCCCATAATTCTCACTAGTTTATCATCTATGACTTCCAACATCTCTTGAAAACTTTCCACCTCATCAATCCATTCAAGAAAGCCTTCAATGCTTAAATTTCCACTAAAGTAAGGGACTTCAACTTTAATCTTGTAATCATCTTTACCCCTTTGGCCTCTTTTTGGTTGATCTGATTCTGGAATTTCTTCATCCAAACTATCTTCCATGAGAGGCATCTGATTCTGACCGTATGCTCTCCTGTTTTCTGCTTCCTCAGAAGATCAGCTCTGCAATGTGATGGGGTTGAGGTAAACTTCTACCTTGAGCTCCATTAAGTGGTATTACTTCATTATTGGTTTGATTAAGGCCCATAATGGTTAGAAGTTGATCTATACGAGTAGCTAATCCATTAATAGCCTCCAAAACTTCGTCAAATCTCCGATTATCTCCTTGATCAGCCATGCACACTAGTTGGTCAAAACTGAAAACGTTTGGTTCGATTTTTCTAGGTTTTGGGTGAATTTTCTGGTTTTTGGGTGAATTTTTAGGTTGGTAGGGCTGGAAGATGGGCTAGAAGGTGTGGAGCATAAACAAAACTGAAGAAGGGCACTATGAAAGAATTCTAGGAAAAAATTTTCTAGGTTAGTGGGGCTAGAAGATGAGCTGGAGGGTGTGGAATAGAAACAAAACTAAGGAAAGGCACTAGGAAAGAAATCTAAGGAAAACTAGATTTTAATGGTCTGATACCAACTGACACAGTGGAAGTAGTTAAGTAGAGATTTTAGGTTAATTTGGGAACCAAATTCAATCATAAAACTTAGGATTTAATCAACAAAAGAAGGACACTCTCTCTCAGGAAAATTTCCCATTGAAACTTTATTAAAGTAATGTTTTCTGGTCTTCCAAAACATCTGTTAACCCTCCTTTTATACCCCTAATATGGCATATGGGAGTCCTAATTCTAATGTGAAAAGGATTTATTGAAATCCTTTTCTAAAGCTAACTTATTTCAGTTTTCTTGCTGAAATCCTTTTCTAAAGCTAACTTATTTCAGTTTTCTTGCTGGATAAGAAAACCTCCCTAACTAGGAAACTTAAAATAAAATTAAACAGAAGCAAATCCTAATAGGTATATAACAACAAAACAAATTCATATGGGTTCAATCATGTATTAGTGTCAAAGGCGTGACTTAATTATAATTATAATTATAATTATAATTTAATTTAATTTAATTTTTTAAACTAGGACTAATAGAATTTAAAATTAAAGTGATAAAAAAGAAAATGCACACCTATGACACTTACAATGCATTTGGTTAGTGTCTTCACCATTGAAGACAGTGGACAAGGACATAAAAGTCCCATTCTTCGCACCGTTTGCTTGCTGTCTTCACTCATTTTCGTTCCGTCTTCGGAGGACAAAGACAGAAATTTTTTGTACCCCCCAAGATTGTGTTACAAGAATTCTTGTCCCATGGACAAAAACAAAATACACAAGGAAATGTTTAAAATACCCTCTCATACTTACTCTGAACCCTAATTCACTCTCAGATTTTCGCATCTCTCTTGTATATTTTAATTAAATATAATGTAATAAAATAAATAATAATAATATTTTAATTAATTAATTAATTACAATTTTTTAATTAATGAATAGTTATAATTTAATTAATAATAATATTTTAATTAAATATAATGTAATTAATTAAGTAATGATAATAATTTAATTATTATATTGTAATTAATTAATTAATTATAATATTTTAATTAATGAATAATAATATTTTATTCAAATATAATGTAATGTAATTA
>JAOSBN010016345.1:0-17791 GCA_027563595.1 Erythroxylum suave | reverse complement strand
ATCATCATCATCATCATCATCATCATCATCATCATCATTATTATTATTATTATTATTATTATTATTATTATTATTATACTATTACCACTATTGCTACTCCTACTACTACTGCTGCTGCTTTACTCCTCCTCCTCCTCCTCCTCCTCTTACTACTACTCCTCATACTCCTCCTCCTACTGCTACTCCTACAATTACTCGTACTGCTACTCCTGTTACTCCTCCTCCTCCTACTACTATTACTCCTCCTCTTACTGCTAGTTATACTACTACTACTACTACTAATGCTGCTGCTGCTGCTACTAATCCTATTATTACTACTCATCCTCTAACTCCTCCTCCTCCACCTCCTCCTCCTCCTATTAGTACTACTACTACTACTACAATAACAAAAACAACAATAACTGCTACCACTACTATTGCTGCTACCACTCTTCCTGCTGCTATTACTACTACCATTGCTACTGCGGCTGCTACTACTGCTGCTACTGCTACTACTGCCACTAGTCCTCCTCCTCCTCCTCCTCCTCCTCCTACTGCTACTGCTACTACTCTTCCTACTGCTACTATTACTCCTATTGCTGTTGCTACTACTACTGCTACTATTGCTACTACTACTGTTACTACTGCTGCTGCTGCTGCTACAACTACAACTATTACCACTACTACTGTTGCTACTACTATTGCTG
This sequence comes from Erythroxylum suave, assembly GCA_027563595.1. NCBI lineage: Eukaryota > Viridiplantae > Streptophyta > Magnoliopsida > Malpighiales > Erythroxylaceae > Erythroxylum > Erythroxylum suave. Next base: position 17,105 of record JAOSBN010016345.1, on the reverse strand, counting down.
CTACTGCTGCTACTACTACTACTCTTCCTACTGCTACTACTACTTCTACTGCTACTGCTACTACTACTATTACGACTGCTATTGTTACTACTCCTACTACTACTCATACTCTTACTCCTACTCCTCCTTCTCCTTCTCCTACCACTAGGAGCACTTAAAGTTATTGAATCCTTTATTAAGATTCATAAGAAGGAATATAACGGTGATAGTTACCATTTTTGCAAGAAACTTAGGCATTATCAGAAAGGTTGCCTAAAATGTAAAGGTTGGAGCTTTAGTATGTTTCGATTCTAATTTGACTAAAGTTCCTTACGATACTTGGTGGATTGATTGTAGTTGAACCATTCATGTTTCAAATGCGCAGAGATTCCCCATAATCCAAACCATAAACCCAAATGAAAAGTTTATTTTGACGAGGAAAGGTGTCAAAGCTCTAGTTGATGTCATAGGAACTTATCGTTTGATTTTAGATAATGGGCATCGTTTAGATTTATTTCAGAAAGTTTATGTACCTTGTATTTCCCATAATTTAGTTTCCTTATCTAAACTTGTTTATGTTGGTTATACTTTCAAATTTGGGAATGGACACTTCAGTTTATTTAAAAACAATTACCTTATTGATTCTAGTATTCTTTATGATGGCCTATACAAGTTAAATCTTAATAACCTTTTTACTGAAACCCTACTAACCCTAAATCATAATGTTGGTACTAAATGTGGCTAAATCAATGAAAGCTTATCTTTTTTTGGCATAAACATTTAGGTCATATTTCCAAAAAAAAAACCAAGACTAGTAAAGCATGAAATTTTACCATATTTGGACTTTACTAATTTTGGTATGTGTGTGGATTGCATTAAGGGAAAGCAAACCAAACACACAAAGAAAGGAGTTACAAGAAGCACACAACTTCTTGAAATTATACACATCGATATATGAGGAGCCCTTGATGTTCCATCTTTTAATGGAGAAAAGTATTTCATCCCATTTATTGATGACTTTTCACATTATTGATATGTCTATTTATTGCATGAAAAGACTCAAGAAAAAATGTGTTAGAAGTGTTTGTTCATGACGTAGAAAGGCAACTAGATAGAAAGGTCAAAATTGTTATATTTGATAGAGGTGGCAATTTTTACGGCAAATATAAAGAGTCAGGACAATGCCCAGGTCTATTTGCCAAATTTCTTGAAAAGCATGGTATATGTGCTCAATACACAATGCCAGGTATACCACAACAAAATGATATGACTTAAAGGCTTAATCGTATGTTAATGGATATGGTTAAGATTATGCTAAGTAATTCGTCTTTACCCTTATAACTATGAATGCACACATTGAGGTCCACTGTTTACTTGTTAAATAGTGTTTCTAGTAAGGCAGTTCCAAAGACTGCTTTTTAACTGTGGACTATAAGGAAACCTAATCTAAGGCACCTATATATTTGTGGTTTCCCGATGGAAGTGAGAATTTATAATCCACATGAAAAAAATTGGATGCAAGACAATTAGTGGATTTTTTATTGGTTATCCAACAAAATATAAAAGGTACAGAATTTATTGTCCTAATCATATATCAATAATTGTTGAACTTTGAAATGCTAGGCTTATTGAGAATGGTGAAATCAGTGGGATTGTTGAAAGAGCACGTAATGTAGTTATTGAAGAAATAAAAGTTCAAGTTCCCCTACTGACTTCTTCAATACATGTTACTCCTACAGTTGTAGAACTATTTGACGATTTACAGTAGCGATAGATAAATGATCAAAAACTTTATAAAGAGCCTATAGTTAATAAACCTAATTAAACCTGTAATTAATGTTCTGATTGTAGAACAACCATAAGAAATAACATTAAAAAAGTCTTAAAGACCTAGAAAACCAATTATTTCTAATGATTATGTGGTATATCTACAAGAGTTAGAATTTGACTTAGGAAATAAGGATGATCTGGTTTCATTTTCACATGCTGTTGATTGTATTAATTCTACTAAATGGATTGATGCTATGAAAGAAGAGGTGAATTCTATGGAGCAAAATGAAGTTTGGGATTTAGTCAAATTGCCTAAAGGTTATAAGAGAGTCTTTCTAACTTATCGTTTGATAGGAACGATTTAGATATCCTTATGAAATGGAAACTGGTCCTCTCTCTTGCTCACATACCTGTTTATTCATCAAAAATTAGGATTATTAAGGGAAAGAGGAGAAAAATCAAGTTTTTCTGTATTTACTTGAAGGGGATTAAAATACACATATAGATTAAGGTATGTAATTCCTATTTTATATTTTGGTGAACAAAATAGAATTTTAAGACTAGGTTAATGGATTTTGGTGATTATAGCTAAACATTAAATTATGGTTACAAGACATGTTTGAACTTGATTTCTTTAAGCTAAATCTTAGGTTGCCTAGTTGGAGAAAATATGGCGTATTACTAAAAAGCCATGGTTAATTATTAAGTATCTTTTGATGACAAGAAATGGAAATAAAATTAAAGATAAATAAGTCATCCTCAGTGATTAGCCCATCCTATAATTCCAAGTTACTCCCTTTTAAATTAAAGATAAAAATGTTATGACGATTATTGAAAATATTGCAATAAGTAAAAATTAGAAATATAAATAATTTATTTTTTAATACGGTAACCTATGTGAATATTGTTACAAAAAATTTAGCATTTTAAGATATTTTTAGCAAACATACCTAAATTTAAATTTACATTAGAAAGATATCATAATAAAAGAGATTAAAAACTAAAATATTATATTAAAGTATCAAGTAGAAGTCTGAACTAATTTAAATCCATAAATAATTTCGAAATAAATGTTCAATCATCATCTTCGTCTTCATTAGCCTTACCTTCACTTACTGGATTGATCTCATCATCATTAATAAAAGTACACTCATCATAATTAGTTCATCGTCTTCTTCAGCACCTATGATATTAATAGATATGGAATTTCCTTCAACAGCTATTGTGGCCAAGTCATATCTATTCAATGATACCATATCATCATCATCCTCCAAATTAGCTTTATAAAATGTAAAACCAAACTCTTCATTTTCTTGGCGTGGCTCATCTACATTTTTATTAGGAAAGTAATACAAATTACCCAGTTTTATCTTCACAACAACATGCATATTAAGCTCTTTAATGACTCCTACATAATAAACTTGCTTAACTTACAAAGCTAATACGTATGGTTCGTTGGTGTTTAACTTGCATGTAATAGTGATCATAGGAAACCCAAATTTGTCAACTTTATATCCACCTTTATGATACACTTCCCACCAATCAGTCTTAAATAAAGTAGCACTATTTCCCCCATGTTAGATAAAGGGTTATGTGTAATTTGATGATAACTTTATAATATTTCAAAATTCAAATTGAATTTATTTCTTTATATAGGCAACGATATAATTCTTAAAAGGAAATCAAATTATAGGATAATTTCTTTCTTTCTTTTAGGAACCTTCTTTATGAATTTGCCTATTAAAAAATGGTTTCATAAAATTTGGAAAGCTTTTTTACAAATTTGAATAATCAGCTTTGGGAGCCTTAACAAAATGTCTAAATAGTGAAGATTTCAACTGAAATGATATTGTAGATTATGTAACAACTAGTTGAGGAAAATGTCTACTTAAGGAAGAGCCACTACATTTATGAAATAAAGGAGACTTGCAAAAAACTTTAGCAACATCAATATTATTGAAAGTCATATCAAACTCTTTGTGCCTTAGAAAGTGAAATTACTCTAATGAGAGAGACTATTAAATCCTTTTTGTGAGAGCTTGTAGAGTTGTGTTAAATACTACGAGTGTAGAAGGTTAAAGAACCTTGACAAATATGTATTTATGAGATTGGAGACGTTCGTGGACATTTACTACTTGGATTTTATAGTGAAACACTCAAGTTAAATACTTAGGGACTAGATGTAAGCTTCATTATAAGCTAAACCAATATAAATCGACTATTTCATTCTTTCTCTCTTCCTAACTTTTAAATTTTTACATTATAAGTTTATGTTTTTAAAACGCTCCTTCGGTTTTACAATAGGCTCCATTTGTTTTTCTATCGCAAGAGGTTCTTTCACTTTTTGACTGTTACTAGGCTCCTACCGATTAATAAGTTCCTTTCATTTTTGAGTGTTTATAGGCTCCTATCAATTAACAGGCTTCTTTCATTTTTAATTGCTAGCTAGCTCCTATTAATTAGTAAGCTCCTTTCCTTTTGAGCGTTAGTAGGTTCCTTTTAGTTAATAGGATCTTTTCGAAAGTTAATAGGACCTTCCTATTTATAAACTTATTTTAAGAGGATATTGTTTTTAAAATATCTTACAAATTTTTTAACACAATTCACCTCCTTCTTTCATGTGTTTGCTTTATCATTTGGTATCAAAGTGAGGTCTCACATTTACAGTGTTTTATAGCACACGATTGATCATAGAAAACAATAGGAGAAGCTTTAAAGGAAAATATGAAAATTTGAAAAGCCTTGAAGGACAATCTGCCTCAAAGCTTCCTTACTTTAATGGAAACAACTAATTATACTAGAAAGAGAGAATGACAATCTATCTCCAATTTGTAGATATTTAAGTATGGAAAGCCATCAATGTTAGAGCTACACTTCCCTCTACAGAAAATGTAGAAGTTTGGTTTGATGTTGACAGAAGAGATGTATAGCTAAACTCTAAAGAAAAACATTATTTGATCTGTGCACTATCTTTAGAAGAATATGAGAAGATATTCAACTGCTTTACAACAAAGAAAATATGGGATAAACTTTAATTCACCTTTGAAGGAACAAATGAGGTAAAGAAACATAGAATAAGTCTTTTGGTACATCAATATGAAACTATCGGCATGAAACAAGGAGACACCATATACGAATTCTTTGGATGCTTTAACAACATTATCATGACCTTAAAGAAATTGGGAATGGTATATCCCAATGATGAACTTGTAATAAAGATTCTAAAATCACTACCAAAGGAATGGAGACCACAAGTAACTCTGAAGACTACAAAGGATCTCGATATCATCTCACTCAACTGACTAAAAGAAAACTTGATGGTCCATGAAGCCGAGTTTAGGTGAGATGAAGGGTCATACAAAAGAGAAATGGCACTAGAAGCAACTGATGAATTAATTGGTGACGAAAGTGACACTAAGTTACAAATAGGCAGAGATGAAAAATTCAATTTCATGGTCAGGAAATATGCCCAATTTTCAAAAAGAAGCTAATGAAGAAAAGAGAAGGGAATAAGGAAAATGGAAAAAACAGGTCCTTACTAAAAGGTAACAACAACAGTGACAATACACAAAACAATCAAATCATATGCTATCGCTACAAGATGTCCCCTTTTTCGAAAGGAAAAAATAAAGAACAAAAAACTAAGAAGCAAGTGATGACTACAACTTGTTTAGATGAAGATTTTGAAAAATTCAAAGAAGAAGAGCCAGAAGAAGTCAGTAATGTTTACTTCATGGTTGAATCAGGAGATGATGAGGTATGTTATTTTGACTCTGATATTGAAGTTGATGAATTGAGAAATGCATATCAGGAATTGTATGATTAGTATAAAAAATTGGCGGTGAAGTATTTCAAAGAAGTTGAGGAGTCTAAGAACATTGAAACATCCTTGAAAAGTAAGATTAAATCATTAGAATCCATAAATGAAAATCTGAAAAAAAAATCTCTTGAGGATGATTATAAGCAAAATGTTTTTAAAAAGGAAGTTCTGGAAGAAAGATTAGCCAAGTTGGAAAATATTTTGCTTGAGAATGATTTTGATAAAGTGAGACAGCTAGAAGAAAAGCTTGTCAGCCTAGAACTTGAGAAAGAGAACTATACAAAAAAGATCTTAGTTCTAGAAATAGATCTTGCAAGGTAAGGTTCGTTGATGGAAGGAACAACCTTGATGAATTACTTGGTAGTGGTATTTTTGATAAAGCTAGTATATATTATGTTAGGCCATACAAGAACTTCTTTGTTAAATCCAACAATAACTATAGTTAAAACAACAAGAACCAGATCCATGGTAGAAATTATAGAAATTCTCATTCATTTATTTTATGCTTGTACTGTCATGATTACATTAGTCATTATTATGTCATTATTGTAAATTTTGTAAAATGGAGAAATGATCTCAAATGTAGGTTTAGAGATTGAAAGGTTGAGCTACTAACTTGAAAGGACATAGAAAAATGTGGGTACCTAAAATAGATAATACTTTAGGCAAATACGTTTCAAAACGAACATAATAGAAAATCAATAGATAGTTGATATTGGTTGTTTAAGACATATGACAGGTGAAATATTATATTTCAACTACATTGAAAGAAATTGTGGAGGTAATGTTGTCTTTGCTGATAAAAACAAGGCAAAAGTCACCAGAATTGGTAAAATTGATCACTCTTAACTTTTTCTCTATTGAAAATGTTTTTTATATTAATGGATTCAATCATGCTTTGCTTAGCGTAGGTCAATTATTTGATAAGGGTTATAAGGTTACTTTCTATGCATCACGTTGTGAAATTATTGCTAATCTTAATAACAATATTGTATTTGTTGCTCCTAGAAATCAAAACATATAATGTGCTCAATTGGAAGATATGTCTTCACAAAATGTCAATGTTTTGTTTATATAGAAAATAACTCTTTTATCTAGCATAAAAGATTTATATAAGCTAGCATGAGCATTTTAACAAAATTGTGCAAAAATGAGTTAGTAAGAGGAACATCGACTTTTAAGTTTGAAAGCAATTAGGTTTGTGAGGTTTGTTTAAAAGGTAAACAAGTTAGAAGCAGCTTTCCTCCCATAAATATTATGTCTACTAACCAACCACTAGAACTTGGGCATATGGATTTATTTGGTCTGACTAGGACTCAAAGTTTTGGTGGTAAACATTACGGTTTTGTTTTAGTAATTGATTATTCTAGATTTACATGGGTTTACTTCCTATCAAATAAGTATGATGTTTTGAAGTTTTTGAGAAGTTTTACAAAAAAATTCAGATCGAAAAAGGATACTGCATTACTTCAATTCAGAGCAATCATGGAGGAGAGTTTGATAGTATAAAGTTTGAAGACTTTTGTGATAATAACAGTATGACTCACAATTTTTCAAGCCCAAGGACTCCTCAACAAAATGGAAAGGTTAAAAGAAAGAACAGGACTCTTGTTGATATGGCCAGAAGAATGCTATACGAAAGTGGTTTGCCTTATGATTATTGGGCAGAAGTTGTGTCAACTACCTATTACATTCTTAACAGGTGCTTTATAAGACCTATTATTAAAAAGATCCCCTAGGAGTTGTGGAAAGGTAGAAAACTGAATGTCACTTACTTTTGAGCATTTGGTTACAAGTGCTTCATTCTAAATAATGGAAAAGACAATCTTGGAAAGTTCAATGTGAGATCAGATGAATCCATCTTTCTAGGATAAAGTACCTCCAGTAAAGGATTTAAAGTTTACAACAAAATAACAAAGAAGATAGAAGAATCAATACATGTAGTATTTGATGAAGCACTACCTTGACAATAATAGCTGATTCAGATAATTAAAAGCATCCCTTGGCTCCTAAAAATACATCACAAATTCAAACCACACCTATAGTACCTTCGAAAGTACAAGATCAAAAGGGTCCTTTTAAAGCCAGGATAGAGAAGGCTCCTTCCTCTCTGTTGGAACCTATACAACAAAAAACACTAAGAGAATGGAGAGGTCTTAAAACACATTAGTACATTGTAAGAGACCCTTATAAAATTCTAAGAACCAGATCATCCTTGAAGAACAAATTTATTGCCCTCATGTCATAACGAGAACCATAAACTACTGAAGAGGCTCTTACTAATGAAAATTAGGTCTCAGCTATAAAGACAAACTGAATCAGTTTGACAAAAACAAAGTTTGGAATCTAGCACCTTGTCTACAAAATAGGTCAGTCATTGGAACTCATTGATTTTTTTGAAACAAACTTGATGAAAAAGGTAAGGTGGTAAGAAACAAAGCTAGACTTGTAGCTCAAGGTTATAATCAATAAGAAGGTATTGATTTTGATGAAACTTATATTCTTGTTGCTAGATTGGAATCGATTAGAATTTTACTTGCCTTCACATGTTATAGAAACTTCAAACTATTCCAAATGGATGTCAAAAGTGCCTTTTTTTAATGGATATATTAATAAAGAAGTGCTTGTTAAGCAACCTCCAGGATTTGAAGATGAAAACCATCCTAACTATGTGATGAAGTTGACTAAAGCCCTGTATGGTCTAAAACAAGCCCCTCGATCATGGCATGAGGGTTAAGTAATTTTCTGCTTGAAAATAATTTCGAAAGAAGAAAGGTAAATAAACCTTATTTATTAAGAAAAAGGAGAATGATTTACTCATAGTGCAAATATACGTTGGTGACATAATATTTGGTGCTACTAATCAATCTTTTTGTGAATAATTCTCAGCATTAATGTAGAGGGAATTTGAAATGAGCATGATGGGAGAATTATCTTTCTTTCTTATATTACAAATTAGATAAATAGAAAAAGGGATCTTTATTATTCAAGACAACTACATAAAGGAACTCATCAAGAAGTATCACTTCGAAAGTGCAAAACCTATGGGTACTCTTATGTATAATAGAACTAAACTTGATAAGAAGAAAGAAGGCAAGGCTATGGATAAGACAAAGTACAGAGGAATGATCGGTTCACGAAACTATGGAATTCAGATTATGGTATCCAAAAACTAATTCTTTTAACATAGTTAGCAATTGTGATGCAAATTATACAGGTGATAAAGTTAATTGAAATAGCATAAGTTGTCACTGTCAATTTTTTGGAGGATTTCTAGTTTCTTGGTCTTTTAAGAAAAAAATTACATATCTCTTTCAACAACTGAAGAGGAATATATAGCGACTGTCAACTATTGTGCTTAAATATTATGGATGAAGCATCAAATTTAAGATTTCTTTCTGAACTTTAATCGTATTCCTATATTATGTGATAATACTAGTGCAATAAATCTTTCAAAAAAATGTTGTGCATTATTCCAAGACTAAGCATATAGAAATCAAGCATCATTTTCTTAGAGATCATGTTTTAGAAGGAACCATTGATCTTTTGCATGTTAATACTAAAAATCAAGTAGCTGATATTTTCACTAAGCCAATCTCTAAAGATAGCTTTTACGTGTTAAGAAAAGAACTTGGTATATGCAGACTATCTGATGTTATTTATGTATAATTCTTTTATGCTACTTCCTTTTAGCAAGCTCCTTCTAGTCCGAATCTTTAGTAGGCTTCTTCTATTTTAGAAGGCTCATTTTAGTTTCGAGACCTCCTCTTAATTTAGTAGTCTCTTTCTATTTTAGAAGGCCCCTTGTGTTTTTTTAAAGGATCTTAGTATAACAAAATAGGGTACACGTGTCGTAAAAAGGAAGGTTTTATGGCATTGTTTCAACTTTTAAAAATGCACGTTCTATTCTAGCAAAGCTACTTACGCATCTGATAGAAGATATGTAGATGATCATACTTCCTATTTTTATGTGTATCAATGCCTATTCTCACATGAAATCAACACTCAAGAATCGTGTAATATACCAAAAATAAACTTCTCTCTTCTACTTTATGTTGTTCTTTACTCAGGAGTGTTGTTCCCTTTCTCTCTGCATCCCAACTTTCTACCTTCTCTTAGTTCTTTCCTCCAAAAACTCCTTACCTGTAATGGTGGGAACAAAATCAAAGGGACAGAAGAAAACTATAGTTTCACATGAACAAACTATCATTTCTAAGTACTCTTCTTTGTCTCTAATAGTAGCTTCTTTGAACACTCCTACTAAACCTATCTCTGTTTCCTTTAAGCCCCAAACTTTAGAAACACCCTTTTAGGAAAGTCTAGAGGAGAGAAAATGATTTTGATGATAACTTTATAATATTTCAAAATTCAAACTGAATTTATTTCCTTATATAAGCAACAGTATAATTCTTAAAAGGAAATAAAATCATAGAACAATTGTTTCCTTTCTTGCAGGAATCGTCTTTATGAACTTGCCTACTTAGAAATGGTTCCATGACATTTGGAAAGTTTTTTACAAATTTGAATAATCAGCTCCAGAAGCCTTGATAGAATGTTTGAATATCGAAGATTTCAGTAGAAATGATATCGTATATTAAGAAATGGCTAGTTAAGGGAAATGTCTACTTAAGGAAGAGCTATTACATTTACGAAATACACGAGACTTGCAAAATACTTTAGTAGCCTCAATTTTCTTGAAAGTCATATCAAAGCCTTTGTGTTTTAGAAATTGAAATCACTCTATTGATAGAGACTGTTCAATCTTTTATATTTTTTTGAGAGCTTATAGAGTTGTGATAAATACTACGAGTGTGGAAGGTTGAAGAATCTTGAAAAATATGCACTTTTAAGGTTGGAGAGGCTCGTGAAAATTTACTATTTGGATTTTATAGTGAAACACTAAAGTTGAATACTTGAGGACTAGACATAGGTTTCATTATATGTCAAACAAGTATAAATCGACTATGTCAGTCTTTCTCTCTTCCTAACTTTTAAAATTTCACATTTTAAGTTTGTGTTTTCAAGGGGCTCCTTCGGTTTTACAATAAACTCCTATTTTTCTATCGTAAATGGTTCCTTCGCTTTTTGAGCATTAATAGGCTCATATGGATTAAAAGATTCCTTTTGTTTTGTAGTGTTAAGAAACTCCTATCGATTAATAGGCTTCTTTCATTTTTAACTGCTAGTAGGATCCTTTCCTTTTAAGCGATAGTAGGCTCCTTTCATTTAACTGGATCTTTTAGAAAGTTGATAGGACCTTCCTATTTATAGACTTATTTTGGGAGGATATTATTTTTAAAACAACTTATGTGTGCTTACTTTATCACCCCATAATAATTTAATTGTATGATATCTGTTAATATACCAATATAATCCAAGTTATTTGTATTCTCATCCCCTTTCACAAGAATGCTGCTATTTTATGGTTTCAACTATAAATCTCTTTCCTTTGTGTTAAACCTTCAACCATTGATGAGGAAGCTTTTATAACGATAAACTCGTATATCAGACCCATACGCTAAACGCAACAATTGATCATTAACCAAGTCACTTCCTTTACCATGGAATTGAATTATCTGGGAGGACTAATAATCATAAAAAAACTTTAATATCCGAATGCAACTGATCATCACTTTCTTCGTAGTTTCTTCCAACATGATTCAACTTAGCCTCAGTATGATGTAAATACCTTGAGCAAAAGTGCATGCACTCTTGTACAATATATGCTTCAGCAATGGATCCTATTAGATGTGCCTTCTTTCTCACATACAATTTAATTGTGTGCAAAAATCGTTTTATGGGACACATCCATCGAAACCGTATTAGCGCAACAAGTTTAGCCTCACTCACAAGATGAATTGTTAAATTTATCCAATTGTCAAAAAATGAGTGTAGAAATATCTTCTCTAACTTACAAAGTGTTAATGGAATTGTTTTCTCATGTCTATCCAGATCATTCAAACACAAAACTTTTCACCTAATACTTGTAAATATGTACATAACTGAATGAGTGCTTCACAAACTTCTTTACCTAATAAACCACTTATAACTAGTGGAAGATATCGATGTAAAAATACATGACATTTTATCCCATAAATCTTACATTCATTGAGACTCACACATCTCAAAATGTTGGATGAATAGCCATTTGGAACTTTTAGATCAATCAAAAATTAACAAAATGCTCGTTTTTCATTTTTAGACATCATATAGCATGTAGGGTGAAATTCATACCTCTTGTTGCCTATAGGAGTTGTATGAAGCTCAGGTCGAATACCCATAGATTCTAAATCAAAATGAGTGTTGATAGTATCTTTTTTCCCCCCAATGTCCAATAAAGTGCCAATTATGTTGCCACATGTTTTTTTTTTCAATATGCATAACATCCAAATTATATTGCAATTCAAGTGTTCTTTAATATGAAAGCTAAAAAAAGATGCTTTTCTTTTTCCAATTTCTAAGCATTGAAACATCTTCACGTTTTCTTTTCTTTGACATGTTACCAAATTTCATCTAATCAAAATAACAAAGTGAAATTAAGAAATGTTAAGTAAAATGGAAATAGCACACATAAATAAATAAATAATTAATTTAAACTTCACCTGAGAAAATTGATCATATTGTTTAAGAACATCATCACTAAACAATTGTTTTAGTGCTATTTTCTTTTCTTTGATGCCATGAAATGCTTTAGTATTTTTTCTACAAAAATGATTGATTGGTAAGAAACAACGATGACCAAGATAACATGTTTTACATCCATTGTGAAGCCTATGAGAAGAAGTATCTAAATTGCAAATAGGACATACTAATTTGCCTTTGGTTCTCTATCCTAATAAATTACCATAGGCTAGAAAATCATTTATTGTCCACAAAAGCGCTACATGTAACTGAAAATTATTTTCTGAAAATGGATTATATGTCTCAACTCCTATCTTCCAAAGGAATTTCAATTCATTTACCAATGGCTCTAATTATACATCAATATCATTTATAGGAGTTTTAGGACTAGGAATAAGAAGTGACATGATGAAAGAAGGATCTTTCATATAAAGCCATAGTGTATGATTGAGCACAAATGGTTGACTGAATACATGTGATGCATTTCATTACATGAACACATGATAACATAAAGGTTGTTGTGACTAGAGTAGCCACCGAAAAAGGAGCTTAAAACTCAGAAAGTGAAAAAGAACTTAAAGCTCACAATGTGGTGAGAGCCTCTAGCTCACTATTTAAAATGAGTCATGTATCCCGAACAGATAAGAGACAGTTATTAATGAGCCCGGTATCCACAATGGATACGGGATAGTCATAAGCACTTGGTAACAACAATAACAATTGTAAGTGAGTCTCATTAGCATTGCATATATAATTAATATGTATGTTTAAATGATCGAAATACACTATTTGAATTGTTCAAATGTGAAATGTCAAATAAATGAATAAAGTGATAATTGAAGAACTAATGTAGTGATGTGAATTATGTGATGACATGAATTGTATGTGTTATGTGTTATGAGTGAGCTATCAATGATGGGTAGCTCACTGAGTTGGCAAAATTGAACAAAACTCTAATCGCAAAATTGAACAAAACTCTAACTTTTTTTTCAAGCTCAAAGGAGATACCTAGCTAGACAAAATAGAAATATAGCCGCCGAAGTCGAATAAAAGATAGAGGTCGGAATCAGTTCGTGTTTGCATATGTTTTCCATTAAATTTTTGTATTAAAGAATATATTTCATAAATATTGTACAGTGTTTATATGAGTTGTAAAGTGTAATGATTTTGTGACTGGAAATGTTTTGTAATCGTAATAGGCCCAAATGATGGTTAAAATTTGGATGATATGTTGTAACAATTGTGATTGGTGAAGTCTATTAATAAAATGGGCCAAAATTGATAATTGAATTTTCTAAAAATGAGTGAGATGCTTTTTTTTTCAAAAACAAATTTGTAATGAGAGTTAATTGACTGCTCTAGCATGCCGCTTTCGTAGGATGTGTGTCTGAATTTTCTTGGAATGTATGGATACGTGCTCGATGGAAGTGGGGGTGTTACATCAAGCTTTTCAAAATAGTTTGTATTAGTAAGTCCAATGCCATATAACAGATTATACATACCATCTTCCTTGTCACTTTCCTAGCTTTCATCATCAACATCATCATTAGAATATCGTAACTGTTCTCTGTGATGATACCGCAGCTTGTAGTTTCTATTTATGTCATTTAAGAGCAAATGGGAGTAACTTATATGTTGCGTCTTGAAAAAATTATTGTTATTCTTTTTGTATGAACAACACGCTGATCTCCCATCATCAAGATGATTGAAAGCAAAATTAAGAAATTTAATCACTCCTTTTTCATACTCTAGCAATGTTCTATTAGAAATTTCCATCCATCTTTTATTAATCTCCATTATCCTAAGCCACAAATTAATTAAAATTAAGAGAAAAATTATGAAAGAAAAATTTTAACACTTTCTAAACTTGTCAAAAAAATCAAACCAACCAAAATGTGTAAAACCATTATAAGTTTGGTTTCAATTCAAAAAATCATCTTAATAAATAAATAAAAGAAAAGGATGCATTATAATGTTTTTCTAGTTACATGCCCATTCCATCGTTTTAACGTGGCAGTGAAGTGGAGAAATGCATGACAGAGAAGTGGAGAAATTAACTTTTGGGAGGCTGAATGTATTAAGATTTAAACTACAAACAATAGAGTTTTCTGCACAACTAATTTTAAGAATAACACGGTGGGTAGTGGAGATTTTACTCTGGAGTATAATTACTTAGTCATAGCTGTAGGGGCTATTTTATTGCCATCTATATCATCAAAATTCTCTATACTAACAAAGGATCGTTCTAATCATATTAGAACAAGTTTAGACAAAGGGTGCGTATTAGACAAAGGAAATAGTGAAAGACCAACTATCATCAGAATAAAAAGGAAAGTAGTCGGTGAATGAGCAATGAAAGAAAAGAGAGCCTACCTATACTGTGATACAAAGCTTTGTTAATTCGAGTTCGTCGAACCTTCACCTCTGTACTTCACCACAATACTGCTTCACCCCTCACTGCTAGTCTTTCTTGCTCTTAATCCCCAGTACGAGTTTATGCTTCCAAGTTGATGCAATGTATTCTACAACTCCTTTTTTCTGTCTTTACAAGTGCTTCTTTTGATTTTGTTGTTCAAGGAACGGAAGGAAGGTTGACAGTGTGGACCAAGCAGCAGAACCTTGTGGGGTACTTCTTGACTAGTTATAGCATCAAACACTAGATCCCACTCACTACGCCACCAACAATGAATGGCATTTGATCACAGAATCCATTGACAAGTTTGTGACAATTGTCTTCTAGGAGTAGCAACTGAAATCATCCAAGGACAAGAACCAACAACTGCATTTTTTATCAAGTCTATTTTTTTAAAACTGTGTCGTATTTAGGAAGTTGAAAACCGACGAAAACGTTTCAGCTAACACTACACAGATTGGAAAAAAATTAGGAGAGATGACTATGTTTTGTTTTTGTAAGAGAGTAGTAAACTAAGGCCAAAAATAAGAGACAAAAAACATTGAAAACTTTACACGCTGGAAGATAAAACAAAACCGCAGTTTTCTGCTCTCTTACAAAAACGTTCTGCCAATTAAAAAAAGGAGTACTCTGTATTCTACCACTTAAAAAAGTAGAAGTACTGCCCATCTTTTGCGATGTGCTACTTAAAAAAGGAGAAGTAATCTGCACCCATCCTTATTTATTTGATCAGTCTTGCCACACCATGCCTACAAGTATATGTTCTAGTCCAAAACCTTTCGATACGTTGTCGTTCACTCTTTTACATTGATGCTTTTGATTCACTGCATTGGTTTCTTCAAGTATGTTATTAAATCCATTTCATATATTATATTAAATCAAAATATATTTTATTTACATGGTTGATTATGGAAACCATTGCGAGTATTTTTTATTTTTCACCAAAAGAAACAAATGATTAATTGAGTTAACAACTGAAGAACTATTTTATTCCTAATTATACAAAATTAAATTACCTTAAGGAGAATTTTGTGTGTATCAAAAGTTGTTTCTTTCCTTTCATTATATGTTTAACATAGCATACTGTTTCATTACATTAATTTTGAACTCTACTTTTATTATTATACTAATTATTTTTATTTAATGATTTTAATTATATTTTTACATCTAGATACCTTTTTATAGGTGCAAAAATGGCTAATATAAGACGTAGGATTTTACCCACTTCTATTGATGAACAACAAAATATTCATCATACGAGAGATGAGTCTCAAATTGCAAAGCTATGTAATATGCAAACTACTGCAATAACTAATACTTCAAATGATACATCTAGTTAAGGACAAGTTACTATTACCATAGGTTATTTATCCTTTGTTTTTTATAATTATTTTTAAGTTAATAATATGTAATTTATATTTTTTAATTTCATTTTAAAAAGGGAGTGGAATTCATTAAAAAAAACGAAGTGGACGAACCATCGATGCAAAGCTTGTAAAAAAGAAAGCTAAAGGAAAAAAATATTGATGTTCAATTTCCTTCTCTATACTATAAAGTATGTAGTAAGCATGCCAGTCTCTTTAAATCAGAGATCACAACGTGCATTCGACTATGTGTGCCTCTTCGCATCAATAGCTGGAACTATATGCTTGATCAAAATATCAAAGAAATATGGATATTGTTAAAGGTATCAATACATATATATTTTAAAGATTTTATTATTATAAAATGATTAATTTATTTATTATTTATAGGTATAACTATTTTTATCAATTGCAGGACAAACTTAATTTTACAAATTAAATGGAATATTTTGTGATGAAATAAGTGCAGTCTCAATCTAAGAATCACTTTATTATTTGCATCAAAGTTATCTCAAGAACAAAGAATGTCCACCTGATGTGGATGAAGCTGATTGGCAGTGGTTGATTGCCAATAAATAGAAGGCAAATAAATTTAAGGTAATTTTATTATTCCAATAATTTTTTTGGCTAGTTTATTTTCTATTATTAATAAATAATTTATCTTTCGTATAGGATCAAAGTGAAAGGAACACAAATAATGGTGCCAAGCAACAAATGGGATCAATCATTAGCACAAAATCAATTCTACAAAATGTTGGGTCTCGATTTTAGGATTTTTTTATTTTTATTTTCTTTATTTTATTAAATTATCTAGCATAAAAATAAATTAGAATTTATGAATTAGGAATTTTTGGAGTCTAGTATGATATATTTTTAAATTTTATGTAGTAGTATGGATTAAAATGAAGTAAAGGGGTTAATAGGAATTTTCTTATAAAAGAAGAGGTAAAATAGTAAAAACACAAGAAAGTGTCTTATTGAATAAGACAAAGTGGGGAAGGAGTCGTATGTGTAGTAGTGAAATTAAAGAAAAACCTAGAAGAAACTAGAGAAAGAAGATGAGAAGAATAAAGAAGAGGGTAGTTTTGGAATTTCCTAGATTAATGAAGGGCAAAATGGTAAAAACATGAAAATTACA
>JAOSBN010016334.1:0-17792 GCA_027563595.1 Erythroxylum suave | reverse complement strand
AGGTGGAAAATGGTAGTGGAGTTGGACAAAAATAAAATTGAAGTTTTTCCTATATGGATCAACTTCACAATGTTCCTCTTAAGTATTGGACAATGGAAGCTTGAACTACCTTGCTAGTTCACTTGGAAAACCAATACGTTTAGACTCTCTAATAGTAAGAATGTATAAACTTTGTTATGCTAGTATTTTTGTGGAAGTGAAGAATGATGTGAACCTCCTGGTTGCTTTGTCAATTATGAAGCTGAAAAAAAATAGGGTACTGGACAAGGTAGAAGTTAGACTTTCTAACACTTGGAAGCCTAAACCTCTGGACCAAATGTGGAAGCCCATAGGGAAGAAGTATAACACAAGATCCTATGTTGAACTTCTAAATATTAATGTGAAGTAGATTAAGATTGGTGAGAATGAGGTTGCAATGGTTTCCAAACATTCTCCTATAATAGCCAATGTGAAGACTTCCCCATCATTAGGCTTGGAAAAAGAACCTACGATTGGTCATGATGATTTTGCCCTTAAGAATCAAAATGAGGAAAGCCATAAAGCAACTCCAATGCATCTTCCTACCATTATTGAAAGAGGTCCTTCACAAGATGAAATGAGCACTGACGTGGATAGGAGAGTGGATTTGTTCTACCCAATGAGGTTCATGGGATACTACCATATGGTAAAGACTAAAGGAAACATGTCCATCTTCAAGAAGAAGGTCGGTCAAAGAAAATTTAAGAATAAAGGCAAGGGGAATACCCCTTGATCTTCCTCAAGACTTTCATCTTTTATCATTTTATAACTATTTTGGTGTCTAATGTAAGAGGAATGCGTAATCCTCTTAAAAACTTAACAATCAAGTGTACCATTTTTGGAAAAAAGCTATTGATCATAGCCTTCTTGGAGACTAAATAAAAGCAAAACATCTTAACAAAAGCCTTAGGTTTCTAGGCTCAAATTAGGTTATACAAATGAATCATGTACATCACTATACTAGCATATAATAGGAAAATACTAAGTTGTTATTAGGATATCCCTAAACCAGATGATATATGTTGATTGTAGAATTGAAGAATTCTCTACTTCATTTGAGCTATCTATCATTTATGCAGCAAATCATCAATTTTAAAAAGAGAAGTTACGGGAGGAAACGAGAATTATTAGGATTGCTATTAATGAGCCTTGTTTGATTTCTATAGATCTAAACTATGTTCTTTCTCCTTATGAGGCTAAAAGGAACAAACTAAAATTAAGAAGAATAAAGAAGAAATCACAATACGTAGTTCAGTAGTTGGAGATAGTGGATCTAAGTTTTAGGGAGAACTTATTCATTTAGGACAATAAGCAGCAAGGAATATGGCATAAAAGGAAAAAAGCTTAACCAAGAATTAGTGAAACTAGAATGGCTATACTAATTCCTAGATTCTTTTGTATTTTTTTGGCCCTCTAACATGCTCAAATCACTCTATGATTGAAGTTCGAGGTCTAGGCCCGGATAATCTTTAAAACTCCTTTCAGATTCTTTAACTTTCCATATGACAAGGAAGGGTTTGAAGAGATTGTATTGAAATCTGGAGTTTTGAGATTAGAGGTTATAAAGCTTTTCAATTAACGAGAAAGTTGAGCTTATTAAAGGAGAGATTGAAGGAATTTTTCCTAATTCAAAAACCTCTTAACTTCTTTAAGTAGAAGTTCATGAAAGCTTAGGAAGACTATTATTTTATTCTTTGAGTCATGAGCTAAAAGTTAAAAAAAAACTAATCTATTTAAAGAATACAATCATGCACTAATTTTAAAAAAAAACTAATCTATTTAAAGAATACAATCATGCACTAATTCCTCAAAACTCCTACTAAAGAACAAGGCCAAACTTGCATGGTTAAAACATTGGGATAATAACTTAACTTCATAATGCTATACTTGTAAGGAGAAATAGAAACAAAATTGCATGGATATTGGATGAGGATGGAAACACTCACACTCACACTGACATAGACATAGACATAATTAAGGAGATTACCATGCATTATTATAATAAATTGTTGGGTTCCAACACTAGGGAACTACATTTTGCTTCCAATTTGAAGAAATCAACAAGATATGGATGTTGTATTGACAAAACCTATCATTGCTTAAGAGGTGAAGGATACTCTTTACAGTATGGCCTAAAACAAATCTCCAGGCTTGGATGGATATGGTGCTTTTTTTTCTTTAAAAGAACCTAGAATATAACAGGCCAGCTTATTATAGAAGTGGTGTAGGAGTTTTTCCTTAATTTTAATATGCTAAAAGAAATTAATAAGACCTTTATTTGTCTTGTTCCATGAGGAAGTATCCTGACTCCTTGAATGATTTTAGACCCATCTCATGCTATAATATTTGTTACAAAGCCATATTTAAGATCATTGCAATAAGGCCTAAACATTCTTTAAGAGCAATCATCAGTACTTTCCAAGTGGTATTTGTACATGGAAGATCAATTAGCAATAATATTTTACCCGTTAGGTGTTAATGAGAGATTATGACAACAAAAAGCCAATCAATATTATAGAATTACTGTCGATTTCTACAAGGCTTTTGACTATATCAAATGGAGTTTTATATTGGAAAGCCTAAAAGGGTTTGGCTATCCCATCGTCTCTATTGAATGGATAAATGCTTGTACTTTCTCCACCTTATACAGTATCCTACTGAATGGTATTCCTAACAAGCTTTTCAAAAGCACCAAAGGTATTAGATAAGGGGACCTTTTATCCCTTTATTTATTCACTATGGTGATTAAAGAGCTTAACAGGATGATAGCTTAGCAGATTTTCTAAGTTATGGGTTTTGAGACTGAAGTATGTCTTCCAAAGTAAGGGGAGGACCTGGAGTTGCCTCAATAACTGTTATGCAAAATGTGCTACTAACTAAAAGGGCTGGAAGCCTCTCAATGATAAGGAATTCCTTTGGTCTAAACAGATCAATGAGTACTACTAAATCTTATTCCAACTTTTGGCAAATAAGATAGCATAGACCATTTTTGGAATTTTACCCAGATCCTAAGCATAAAAGATTACATCTACACTAGCCAAGATTGGTAATAGCAAGAATATTTGGTTTTGATATGACAACTTGTCACTAAAGAGCTCCTTTTATAACAAACATGAATTTCTAACCCTCCTTAATAGTTTACCTAAGGAGGTCAGAGTTGAAGCAATTATTCAAAGCAAGGAATGGCACACTAATTTTAGGCTTTTGTATTACAAGGCATTATTCCTTAGTGCAATCCAAACCATTTGAACGATGACAAACTACTATGGATGGGGGAATAGTTCCTATGGGTTCATAAACCAATCTTGTCTTCAAGGATACAAAGCTCACTCTTCCAAGGTTATATTGTAAAACCTAATCTAGAAGAACTCCCTAGTGCCTAAGGCTTCCTTTATTAGCTGGCTGGTGATTAAGAATAGGCTAAGAACCAAGGATAGATCTTTTGGGGTCATTAACCATTTATGTCTACTCTGCCATATAATTAGGAAAACCAAAGAACATCTCTTTTTCCAGCGCAATTACACTGAAGGTATCTGGTCCAAAATTCAACTCCTCTTTTATATTGAAGTAGCACTTAAATTTTGGCCTAAATTTCATATTTGGATTGTGAAAAGTTTTAAAAAAACCTACAACAACATAGGATTCTTCTAAAGATTGCCTTTGTATAGTATATATGTAGTTTGGATGGAGCACAATTCCAAACTTCACAATCCTAGTCCTTCTCATCAAAGGAACTCAATAGCATTAATTTAGCAAACAGGATAATTCTTTGGGTAAAAGAAATTATTCTAATGTATAGCAAAGACGCAACCTTAAGCCCCTCTCACATTTGGAGCATCTAAGGGGTTGCTTGAATGCCTAGTTCTAAGATTTAGACAATAATGTGAGGCAAGAGGCATACGTGTATCGAGAAGAAGATGATATAACAGACACCTCTGCCAATAATAGAGTTACCTAGTCCTCAAAAAATTCAAATGCATTTGAATCTGGGACAAAACTTGAAAAAATGACATTTACATAGAGTAAATTAAACCTAATTGAGATCTAACTTAAAGATTAGTAAAATGCATAATCAATGGAGTTATGATCCCTCATCTACCTTTTCCTTATAATGTGAGAGCGCTACAGAGGCTTAAAGCTTCTTTTCCCTAACGGAGAAAAAGGGCCAATGTTAGGCTCTGGTGTATGTGGTTTTTGTGGATCAAGGTTAATGGTTATATCTCACACTTGTATAGATTTGAGGATCCCAGATGTAAATATGAGATACGACCATGCCAGATGTTAAGTTCCAAGTGTGGGAGATGAACGTTGCTTATTTGACTTTTTAGTATGATTGGTACATCCATAGTATAATGCTTAGGCCATTGGTTCTGCTCTGGATGAGTTAAACATGTATTGATTACAAACCAGTCATTTCAATGGAATTTAATTCATTTTCCAAAAAAACTGGTAATAATTAATGAAAGAAATTCAAAACAAGAAATTGCCATCTAATCCCACTTCTTTAACCTTTTTAAAAGGTAAATATACAGATTAGGCTTCATTAAAAACAAACATGTGGGTCATCCTTGCATGATAATCTTCAAGCATTATTTTTCATGTGTTAGCCTTTTTCCATCATCTTAGGCCTAAAGATAAGCAACTAATCTTGGTAATGCCTTAGAATCTTTGACAATAATTGCATTATAATAATTGCACTATCTTGAATTCCCATGATCAACCCTTATAAAGCCTCCTTCATGCACTTATTTCTTGCTTTGTCATAGGTCCTCCTATGCCTTGTAATGGATTAGTTAGTGTTAATGCAAGCAGATCTCCATCATTGCCTCCCTCCTCAAAAGGATTCATCCTTCATTCACCTTTGATAAGTCAATAACATTAAAAGTAGCACTAACATTGCCACAATGACTTGGTAAATCAAGCTTGTAGGCATTGTCATTTATTCACCCTAACACTTGGAAAGGTCTATCTCCTCTAGGCTCAATTTTGATTTTCTTTAGGTAGCAAATCTTTCTTTATGCATATAAACCTAAACCCAATCTCCATGTTTAAAGGTAACTTTCACACACCCTTTACTGGTATCCCTTGCAAATTACTCATTCCTTTTTCTCTATATTAGTTTGAATATTGACATGCAAAACCTTAATAAAATCTAACTTTCTCTGTCCATCAAAATTAGCACATTTATTATTAGTTAAAGGGACAACATCCACATAATTTTAAAAGGTGAATAAGATGTAGTAGAATGCATAACCCTATTATAAGCAAAGTTAATATATGGTAAATACTTGTTCCATTGTTTCAAATTCTTTTAAATGATGGTATACAATAATGTAGTAAGGGTTTTATTAACTACCTCAAATTTTCCATCCATTTGAGAATTTGTAAAGGTAGAAAATAATAGTTTAGTGCCAAAATTTACTCCACAAAGTGTGCCAAAAATGACTCAAGAACTTGAAATCTTTGTCACTCACAATTGTTCTAGGTAAACCATACAAATGCACTATCTCCTTAAAGAACAAACCAGTAATAGGCATGGCATCATTAGTTTTAGAACATGCAATAAAATGTGTCATCTTAGCGAACCTATCAGTAACAACAAATATGTTATCATTACTAGTATGAGATCTAGGTAAACCTAATACAAAATTAATAGATATGTCAATCCAAGGTTGATTAGGAATGGATGAAGTAGTATACCAACAATGAGACATTTACTTTTGACTTAGCCTGTTTGCAAGTTATGCATTTACCACATACAAATTGCACATCATGTTTCATATTGGGCAAATAAAATGCTCATATAATATATCTAAGGTCCTTTTAATATCAAAATGCCTATTAACCCACTTTTTTCATGGGTCTTTTAGCAAGCAATTCATGTATAGAAGATTTAAGCACACAAAGTTTTTCTTTATTAAACGAAAATCCATCATGCTGATAAAAATAACCATATGCACACTTAGAACATGCAAGCCATACTTGTCTAAAATCAGCATAACTATGATATAAATTCTTAATAAACTCAAACCCAAGAAATTTAGTTTATAAAGAAGTCAATAATGCATACCTCCTCATCAGGCACATCATTTTCCTTTCCTTAATTATATTTGATTGTATATGGAAATGTTTCAATAAACTCTAAAGAATTGGCATCTCTTTTGTGCAGTTTAGATTAGGATCTCAAAAACTTCAAACTCTCATGATCTAAATGAATAATGAACCCCTTTAGTTATAAGTAGTGTAGCTATATTTGTAGAGTCGTTAGCAATGCATATAATTCCTTAAGTTGTGTAATTCAAGGCTAGTCCGTTGAGCTTCTCACTAAAGTAAGTAATTGTTTTGGAAACTTGCATCAAAATAGCTCATTAATTACTGATATGTCACTTTCAGTCTTAAAAAATTCATCAAAGTTAGTTAAAGAAAGCAAAGATGTATTGATCAACTTATCTTTCGAAGTATTAAAGGCATTTTCATGCACATCAGTCCATCTAAACATAACATTATTTTAAACAATTCATTTAGAGGAGTTGTTATAGAACTAATATCCTTTATAAACCTCCTATAAAAACTTCCTAAACTATGAAAACTTCATACCTCATTTGCCTTTTTAGTTATCGTCACTTCTTAATTGTCATGATCTTTTCCTCATCTACACTAATTCCATTTACACTCACATCAAAACCAAGGAACACATAAAAAATCCATGCAAAATGTGTGCACTTCTTCAAATTAGCATATAACTTATATTCCTTTAAAGCACAAACCAAATAATGCAAAGATTTGACATGATTATCCAAATTCTTGCTATACACTAAACTATCATCAAAGTAGACATCAATAAATTTTCAGATAAAAGGTCACAAAACATGGTTCATTAATCTCATGAAAGTACTTGTTGTATTAGTTAAACAAAAGGGCAATAACAACCACTTATATAAACCATATTTTTTTCTAAAAGATGTTTTTCATTTGTCTCCCTCGTTCATGGAACTAGATAATACCAATTTTTTAAAATCAATCTTTGAAAACAAGCAAGAACCATTCAACTCATCAATCATATATCTAAGTATTGGATGTCTATAATTTATTGTAATTTTTTCAATGGTACTAGAATTGCAAGAACTGAGCATGCGTAGAGACTCGTTCACTTGCTTTTGAGTCTCCTTTATGTCCTCCAGAGTAGCTTTATAAGTTAGTCTATTAGGGACTATTGAACCTGGGATGAAATCAATTTGATGTTCAATGCCTCTTAAAGGTGGTAGTCCTTATGTCAACTCTTCAAGGAATAAATCAACAAATTCCTATAATAAAGACACAACAACACTAGGCAAAGAAGGACTAAGGTCGTTAGATGAAAGGTGAGCATCCTTTTACATAAGTTGTTGTTGTAACCGTTACTAGCCCTCATATTTTTCTCCTTATTTAGATTCTCTTCTTCTCTCATTGCTCACTATAGTTGTTGTAACCGCTACTAGCCCTCATATTTTTCTCCTTATTTAAATTCTCTTCTTCTCTCATTGCTCACTACTATACTCTTTTCACTCTTTTTCACTCTCTCTCTTGTTATCACTCTCACTTTTTCTTAAGTACTCACTCTTTTTTCTCTCAATTTGTATTCTCTTACTATCCTAATTTGATCCTTATATGCTTTGAATGGTTTAAGAGGTGTTAAGATCATATGTTGGTTATTTATGAAAAAGGAGTAATTGTTTTTATACCTATCATGTTGAACTTTTTTTTATCAAACTACCATAGACGCCCCAAAAGAAGATGACTAACATGAGTTGGTCCTTACATCATATAAAACCTCATCATTGTAACTCCCAATGGAAAACACAACAGAGCTTTTTTTGTCAACTTGACTTCCCTACACTCATTCAACCATTGTAACTTGTATGGTTTCGGATGCTTTAGAGTTGTCAAATTTAGTTTATTAAGGAATAAAGTGCTAGAATCATTAGTGCAACTCCTACTATCAATGATCATGCTATATAGCCACTCACATGGCACTAAGTATGAAAGATATGCTCATATTGGTCCTTATTGCTTTCATCCTTAGGTGGAATGTTGAGACTAAACCTAGTAATCAACAATTATCCAATCATGGGTCCTTCAACATCCACATCACTTGAGCTAATACTCTTTACCTCAACATTGTCCAAAATATCCATAATCCTTTCATTTGAACATTGAGAGGCAATATGCCCAATCCTTTGCTACCGAAGACACTTAAAATTAGGTGATTTAGAGGTGAGTTTAGTTTCAATTTTACCTTTAAAAAAAGAAACTAAATAATTGACTTTTGAGGCAGCCTTACTATCCTTCCAGCCTGACCTCTATGAAGAGTTAGAAATTGAACTAGATTTAAATGTTTCCCTAGACTTTAATTGCCTCTCCGCCTTAATGGCTTAGGCTTATACAACAAATCCTCCATCATTATATAATGCTGCAAATCCACTACATCTACAATCTCCTTATTCAAACCATAAATGACTCCAAACATAATAGCTTCTTAGTCCTCTTCAACATTAGTCCTAATCATGGTTATTTCCATCTTGTTATAGTATTCCTCTACCCTCTTATAAACTTGATCAAATTTTTGACTTCAACACAAATATTGGTATAAATGGTTGGGTGTGAACTATTTAAGCATTAACACCTTCATCTCTTCTCATTATCGAATATGTCTCTCTCTATTCCTATTCCTACTAAGCACTATTTAATACCACCAAATGCTAACATAATTCATGAATTTAGTTGCTGCTAATTTGACCTTCTCATCCTTAGAGTATTTATCACAATCAAATGAATGTTATACTTTTTTCACTACTTCAAATACAATTATGGATCATTCTTCCCCTAAAAAAGAAGAAATTTTCATGTTAATAATATCCAAATTATCATCTAGCCTTTGGACAGCCCCTCTTCCCCTCAGTAAGCCAACTACTTCAAAATTGGCTTCCTCGTGTTCCTTCACATTAAATGATTGATTGCCATATTAGCTTAATCTATTTGATGTCTCCAAATTTTCCAATCTCATATTAAGATTCTTAAATTGATCTTCGATGGCTTTCACGAATATCTTGAGACTAATGTCAACATTTTCTCTAATACTTCTTATAATTAAACCTACAAAGAAAGAATTGGTAATAAAATAGATGGGTTTGTCCTCACCCACTCCTTTATGTGTTTACACTCTAATTGTTGTTCACTTGTGTTTTCACTCAATCTTAACTTTGCTTGATTCTAGACTCTCTACTCTTGCCTTTTATCACTCAATTTTTTCTTACAAGCCTACCTTGTGATGGAGAACCATGGGCATGTGAAAGACAAAAAGAGAAGCACAAATAGTGTGATCTTCCTCAAGGAAGCTTGGGATATGACTTGCATGGACATGAGCTGACAAAAGGAAACTTAGGAGATGAAATTGGATCAGATTTGAAATCTGAATGTGCAAGGAAAAGGGCTGAACGAAATTCCCATATCAAAGGCCCAACATTCAAATCTAACATTCCTAAAGATCCATTACAAGATGTTGGAGGCCTAATGACAATAACTAGGGCCAAAGTAATGAAGCAAGCATTGATTGTTTGATCCAAGACCTTTAAGAGATAGAGCTCGAGTTGTTGAGTCAGATTGCATCTCACCAAGGTCTAAGAGGCATTGTCTTAGTCCTCAAAGTCCAAGATGAAGTGTCCAAAGGCTCATATTGAATCCAATTGGAGGAATTCACACAAAGTGCCATTTGACAACCATGTGCCACTTAAAAATAAGGAGAAGGACGTGCTTTAGTCCAATATGTTCAGATCATGTTTTAATTAGTTTCTTTTTTGTTTTCCTTGAAATAAGGTCTTCTGGTTAAAGCCTTTTCTAAGTTTATTTTGTTTCCTTTTATTTTAAAGGTTGATTTGTTTCCTTTTATTTAGTTTCTGCCTTATGACATTAATTTAGAAAGTTTTTGCTATTTCCTTTTATTTAGTTCCTACCTTAGGACATTAATTTAGAAAGCTTTTGCTATAAATAGGCACCCTCTATATACTTTGAAGGGATTTAATGTAGAAATAATATTAAGTATTATTCAGAGCATTTTTGTTTTCTTTGTATTCTTTGAGTATACTTGACTTATCAAAGGCATGGTCTTCCTTTATGGTGTCCTAAGGATTGGGTTCTAAGAGACAAGTTCTCTTAGAGTTCTTTCCATTGACCAACATTCCTCTAACCCCCTTTTTCTCTTTGTGTTTTGTTTCTATCTTTTCAATTTTGTTTCTATCTTTTCAATTTTGTTTCTTGTGCTTCTGTGTATATGTTTGATTCTAGCTATTCCCAAGCATAGCTCCATCTTGGTGAAGGTTCTCTAGGTATGTTCCTATTGGGTCTCACATCATTTGATATTGGAGCTTTGGCTTTTAGATTTTAAATTGCTATCCTTTTTCGTTCTTTGTTCTTTATCCATTGTTTCATTCACTTTTTATTTGAGTTTTTGGTTGATTAATAGATGTTTCTCAAGGTTCAGAATCTCTTCTTTCTCCTCATTTTGGAATCATTCCAATCCGAGCTTTATAGAGTAAGTTAAACTAAGTTGAAATTTGAGAGAGTCTAGCTATGAAAAACTAATTTGAATTTTTTTCCATATTTATTTGTGCGAACTTCAAATTATCTGGAGAAAAAAATAGAAGTAGAAGTCTAAAAGAAAGAAAACAAAAAACACCAAAAATACCAAAAAAAATTAAAGTGTGTGCTACAATTTCTACATAAGTGGAGTCCAAGTTTGCTCCTTTCCTAATTGCAATCAAGTAAAGATAACATCTTTCCTATTGCTTGAACTTAAATTGCTAGTACTTTCCTATTTTGTATTGCTTGGAACTTGCTTACTTTCCTATTTGCTTCACTTTCTTATTTCAATTACTTTCCTATTTTGCCTTTAGTTTCCTATTTTATTTCTTGCCTCATTCATCTTTCTGTATACACATGAGGTTGAGTGTGAGGTCTATGTTGTTGTTTTTTTTCACCATCATTTTTCAGTTCATAAACATATCTCAAGAAGATGAATCATATAAACAAGATCTCAAAGTCTTTATGAAGGTTGTGCAAGATCAATTCCAGAGGTTGAATGCTAGGTTGGATGACATCCAATCCACATCAAACTCCAAAGGTCCTAGAAGGAGGTTCAATAAAGAAGATGAAGATGTGCAATTCGAAGATGAAGGCCTCAATAGTTGGAGAGGTAGGCATGCTCTTGACAACATAAAATTGAAAATCCCTTCTTTTCAAGGGAAAAATGATCCTGAATTACATTTAGAGTGGGAGAGGAAAATAAGACATGTATTTGAGTGTCATACATATAGTGAAGAGAAAAAGATAAAACTTACTACTATTGAATTTTGTGATTATTTTAGTATTTGGTGGGATCAACTGCAAAAGGCAGAATCTTGAAAGACCAATCTACACATGACAATAAATGAAATCCAAAGCACCTTGTCCCAAGTCACTACTATCGAGACTTGTTTAAGCAGCTGCAAAGATTAAGGTATGGATCTATGAGTGTTGAAAAGACCACCAAGAGATGGAGATCGTCATGATTAGGGCCAATGTTGAGGAGGACATGGAAGCTACCATGAGAAGATTTCTTAATGTTTTGTGCCCTAAAATTTCTTCCACTGTAGAGCCGCAAAATGCCCTTGATGTGGATGAGTTATTGCATAAGGCCATCATAATAGAAAAGCAATTAAAGATCCAAAATGGTGCTGGATCGAGTTCTTGGAAGAAAAGCTTGAATGAGTCCAAAAATTCCTTCAAATCCAAGGGAGACGTCAAGGTAAAGGAGGAAAGTAAGCCTAAATTTTCTACTCCAAATCCTAAGGGTAAAAATGACTCTAAACCCTCTTCTTCTACTATTCCTTCTTATAAAGTTAAGTGCTTTAAATGTCAAGATTTTGCTTATATTGCTTCTCGATGCCCTAACAAAGGAACTATGATTTTTCTTGAGAATGGTGATATTGCTAGTGAAAGCAGTGATAGTGATGATTTTGATGATGTGCCTTCATTGACGGATGATTCCGATGTTGATTTTGATGCTGGTGAAGCCCTTGTGGCATGTTCTTAAAATCCAACTAAAAGAAGATCTTGAAGAAGAGCAATGTGAGCACATCTTTCATACAAGGTATCTCATTAATGGTAAAGTTTGTAGCATGATCATAGATGGTGGAAGTTGTACCAATGTTGCTTAAATTGCCTACTTTGAAACATCCCCATATAAATTGCAATGGATTAATGATTATGGTGAGTGAAAGTCACCAAACAAGTGATGGTTGCATTTTCTGTTGGTAAGTATCATGATGAGATTTTATGTAATGTTGCACCTATGTATGTTAGACATGTTTTACTTAGTAGGTCATGGAAATTTGATAAAAAAAGTTAGGTATAATGGATACAAAAATTGCTATTCTTTTCCTTTCCACGGTAAAAATATTGTGTTGAAACTTCTTAGGCCCATTCAAGCTTATGAGGATCAAGTGAGGATTGATAAAGAATGCAAATTGAGAGCAAAAGAAAAGAAAGACAGAGAGGTCAAAAAGAAAGAAAAGGAGAGAGAAAATAAAACAAGTTGGAAAAATGAAGAAAAGAGAGTGACTTTATTTTCTGGAAAAGTGAGATTAAGAGAGCTTTAAAATGTGAAGAATCTTATATACTTTTATATAAAGATGTTTTCTTAACCATTAATGAACTTGATCCATCTTCTACGTCTAGTGTTTTGTCTTTGTTGTAGGACTTCAGTGACTTATTTCCAGAGGAGATTCTCGATGGATTGCTCCCTTTGATAAGCATTGAGCACCATATAAACTTCCTTCCTAAAGCTTTAATTCTGAATATTCTTGCTTATATGGCCAATCCAGAAGAAACTAAGGAGATCCAAAGACAAGCTAAAGAGCTTATGAAAAAAGGTTTTGTGAGAGAAAGTTTAAGTCCGTGTGCTGTGACAGTTATACTTGTTCCTAAGAAAGATGGTAAATGGAGAATGTGTATTGATTGCGGAGCCATCAATAAAATCACAGTGATTACCCTATCCCTCATTTGGATGATATACTTTATGAGTTGTATAGTGTTTGTATACTTTTTAAAATTGATCTTAGAAGTGGGTACCATCAAATTCGAATGAGAAAGGGTGATAAGTGGAAAACTACATTCAAAACTAAGTTTGGGTTTTATGAGTAGTTAGTTATGCCTTTTGGCTTGACTAATGTACCTAGTACTTTCACAAGTTTAATGAATCATGTGTTTCTCCCTTTTATTAGAAAGTATATGTCTTTTTTAAAATTTTGATGATATTCTAATGTATTCTAGGAGTTTAGATGATCACGTGAAACACTTGCATGGTGTGTTTGGACTTTTAATAGAGAATAAGCTTTATGCCAATTTAGAAAATTGTTCCTTTTGCAACGATAATGTTGTGTTTCTTAGATTTATTGTAGGTGATAAAGGACTTCAAGTTGATGAAGAGAAAGTGAAGGAAATTAGAGAAAGGGAAGGAAATTAGAGAATGGCCAACTCCTGTGAATGCAAATGAAGTTTGAAGCTTCCATGGCTTGGCAAGGTTCTATAGGAGATTTGCGAAGGATTTCTCTACTATTCCCTTTGAATAAATTAGTAAAAAAATGTGATTTTTAAATAGGGTGATTCATAAGAGGGTGCTTTTAACACCTTGAAAGAAAAATTGACCAATGCTCCTCTTCTTATTTCATGATTTTTCTAAAGTTTTTGAGGTTGAATGTGATACTTCTTAAATAGGCATTGATGTGGTTTCAATGCTGGATTCTAAACTCCTTACTTATTTTAGTGAAAAACTAAATGGTGCTGCTTTAAATTACTCCACTTATAATAAAGAGTTGTATACTTTAAAAAGGTCTTTAGAGACTTGGCAACATTGCTTATGGCCAAAAGAATTTATCATCCATTCTATTCATGAAAGTTTTCTAAAGTCCCAAGTTAAATTGAACAAAAGACATGCTACATGGCTAGAATTTATTGAAACTTTTCCTTATGATATTAAACATAAACAAGGGAAAGAAAACATTATGGCTAATGCCCTTTCTAGGAGATACTCTCTTCTCACCTTTACGCATGCTAGATTACTTGGTTTTGAGATGTTGAAAGGCATGTATGAATCTAATTGTGACTTTGCAGAAATTTGGAAATCTTGTGAAAAATATAGTATTGATAATTTATATAGATTTAATGGATTTCTATTAAAAAAAGATAAACTTTGCATTCCATCTTGCTCTATGCTTGAGTTACTTATTAGAGAGACACATGGTGGTGGATTGATGGGTCACTTTGGTGTTGAAAAAACTTTAGCTCTTTTGCATGAACATTTTTATTGGCCTAACTTAAGAAAGGGTGTTGTTTTTATTTGTGTTAAATGTATTACTTGTAGGCATGCAAAATCTAAGGTTCAATCACATGGTTTATATTCTCCCTTACCCTTCCCCTCTCATCCTTGGGTTGATATATCTATGGACTTTGTGTTTGGATTGCCTATATCATCTAGTGGAAAGGATAGCATCTTTGTAGTGGTTGATCGATTTAGCAAAATGACTCACTTTATTACTTGTTCTAAAGATCATAACAGTAATTTACATAAATTTAGAAGGTGAATTGTGCTAATTATATAATAACGTATATTTATAGTATTATAAAAGATTAATGTCTACAATATTTATTCATATTGTATTAATAAATATTGTATTATAACAATAATGTATTAATATTTTATAATAGTACACAAATATATAGACATGTTATAATATTAAATGGATGTATATTAATTTATCATACTAATTACAATATCATCAGTAACATACTAATATATCTAATAAATTATTAGTAATATTACAATTATGATATGTACTAAATATTGTGTTTAACTCCAGTTTTGTTTAATTACTAGAATCTATATTGTGTTAATATAATATTTATAAATGACATTAATATACTTAGTTTAATATATATATTTAAATATTATATATTATTTAACCATAATATATTAGCTTATTATAATTTATTATATTAATATATGTTTAAAGTATTATATAATGTATAATAACATTTTATAATTATTTAATTACCATATGTTTAAACTAAATTATAGAATATATAATTAAAACATAAAGTTGACGTATATATTAAAAAGCAATAATTAATATCTCTATTATATCTATAATATTACTAATGGTTATATATAATCTATAGATATAATATATATAGTTTAAATTTTCAAAAACTATATTATATGATTAAATAACAATTGTTATGTTTGATAATTACTAATAATATTTATGACATTAAATTAAATACATAATATAGCACAATAATATAACCATATATTATTTTTACATAATATTGTAGGAATATATTACAATATGTTATAATAATTACACAATATTATACACATAATTATAAACCAATATTATATTTGATATAATATTTGCAATTATACACATATTAATAATATTATCTAACTAGATTAGTACCTAACTATACTTTTATATATTATTATAACTATAGTTTTTATTATATAACAATAGGTATTAGTTTATAATTATGTGTATAATATTATGTAATTATTGTAACATATTGTAATATATTCCTATTATATTATGTAACAATAATGTTATACTATAGTTTAGTACAAGTATAATATCAACTCACATCCGATAACTCCCATCTTCCTTTGACTAAATTAATTATAATCATAATATATATTACAACACTATTATTATTAATTATATGATATTAATGGTAATATACAATAACAGTAAATATCATTTATAACATATAATTAATAGATTGGTTATATTTATGTTACCAATCTATTAATTACCAATCTATTAATGATATGATATATGATACTAATTCGATTACTTATAATATATATGATTATCCTACTATGTAAGTTTATAGGATAATTGCAATCTATCCAATACACATATTAATATAATATCTAGGGTTAAGTAACATATATATCATATATTTATGTATACACATATTAATTTACAATATGCCATGATCCCAATGCTATTAATATGATACCACAAATATTTGATAATCTATGTAAATTATATAAAAGTATTATTAACATACAACAAAATTATTGTACTAAATGGTAATAAAGATATAATATAATGTATAATACAATTTAGATGAATTAATTATTATTATTATATATTGATAAGTATTAATACTAGTACTAAACCCTCCTATTATACATATAAATTTTATAGTGGTTATAACTAAATGGTTTAATAATTTAATACAAGTTTTCTTGTATTAAAATATATAATAAATATATACAGGTTAATAACTATAATTATTTACTTTATACTAAATATTTTAAAGTATACAACTATTATGTATACTTACATAATATATACAATATAATATAAGTTTAATTATAAGATTGTTAATTATTATATATATAATTAAATTTTATATAGTATTATATATATTAATTATAATTTAAACAGTAAGATAATATTATTATATCACCCTTAATATACTATAAAATATTATAGTTTATTTTATTATCGTATATATATATATATATATATACATACATACATACACCATCATTACAAACATTAAACAATAATATGTGTTTTACTAATTGATAGGTATAATTTATATGTATATAATTTAGTGAATATGTTAAGTTTATCATATTATTAATATATAATAATTACAATAAATAAGTAACTATAAAGAGATTATAAAATGCATATGTTTATATAACAATACATATTAACATAATACATTAAATAATTAACTATAGCCATAATATCCACTAAATGCTTTATAATATAGAAAATTGTGGATCCATTATAAATTTAAGATCTATATATATAATAATTTTATAACTGTTAACATAATAATAATAATTCCTAATATAATTATATATGTTATATTTTCACCTTTAATATAACAATTATATATTGCCATTAATAATTATTAATAATAGATTATTATAATATAAATTGTATTATTTATATTATTTATTGTTTATATATACTTGAGGGGGTTAAATATATACATCATAATTATATATATTAATTGTTACTAGTTTATTATAAATAAAGATTATAATAAATTATAGATATAAATTATAAATTTAATTATTACAATATTATATCATAATACATATGGTAATAATTCACATATTATATTTGATTATTTTAATATAATATAATTGCAAAAGAAACACTTTGCAATTAACTTTTTTTTTAATTAACCAGGGTGGAACTTGGCGGGGATGAAACCCAATTTATTAATGGTAAAATAAAAAGGGTACAAAGGCAGTGCTTAAAACTTTCCCAATAATGGAAAACATCTATGAAACTCTCAAGTAAGGAAAGGATTGCTGATCTAAAATTAACAACCCTCTCGCTGTAGACGGAACCAATGCGCGCTAGGCAGTCCGCAAGGGCATTGGTCTCCCGGAAGACATGAATAATGCTATAATGACATCTCCTCATAATGTTTGATATCTCTTGCAAGACCTACAAGTATCGTCAAGGATAATTTTCTTGTTGTTGCAGGAGTAGTGCAAGGACGCTACTACCAATTTGAATAAGCACATGATGAAGTCCCAACTCTTCACACCTTCGCACCCCATATAACAGTCCTGTTGGGTCCCAAAAAATTTTAATTGACTTATGGATTTATTCGTTAATTATATTTTTTATTATTTTGCCTTAGTTGATTTAATTATGTGTTTAGAT